>CAVNYN010270170.1:0-75215 GCA_963692815.1 Nyctanthes arbor-tristis
TAGTTATTTTTTTCAAGTATAGTTATATTTTATTTTAATTTTTGTTGTATGATATAAGTATTCAATTCATAAAAAACATCAATTATATTAACTTTATTTGTGTGCGTCAAGACCCATGTGATATGATGATATCATAGTCAATTCTCAAACCTTTGAATAAATCTGCTCTTGATTATTGTTTTCACATTGAAATGAAAGGAAGATTTAAAAATATAAAGATAAGATAACTTAAACATAGAATTATAAAGATAAGATAGAATTATGAAAATGAGATAATTCAAAAATTAAAAACCAAAAAGTAGAAGGGATAAACATCAAAGTTACCGCATTAGTTACCACAAACCAATCAAAATGACCAAAAAGCCCCCACTTGAAGCATTTTGGGCGGGAAAATTGCGGTCAAACTATACCACAGCACCTCTCATTTTATTAATATATAGATTTACACATCCTATGGCCTTCTATTGGCATATTATTGGCAATTAAACAAATTTGATCTAAAAGTTGAAAAACTAGTTTTCAAGTTGGCAACAGAGATTGTTGAAAAGGCTCCGGTCAGTATTTAATTCTACTAGATGAAAGAAGGTAATACTCATTCTTGCACCAAGAGCTCTATACCCTGGTCCTTTAGATCATTGTAAATCACCTAAGGAAAAGGTAGCATGTAGGTTTTGGACTTTCAAGGCCCACTATCTGACTAGCACCTTTTGATGATATCACCTAAGGTATCACATTGTTAGGCAAATTAAACTTTTCATCCTCTTCCTCATCAATATCAAATTGCCTAACTCCTAGCCATTTTCTCAATTTCTCAGCACTAAATTTAACCATTCTCCTTCTAACATAAATTTTTTTAGTAGACAGAAAATCAAGATCACCAAATTTCTTTGGGATTTGGCCAAAAATTCTTTTACCATAGTCTCATTAGTTTTTCCATTGTAGTCAAACAATTTTTTCAGATTAAAAAATTCAACCAGCTCATGCAACCCAATCATCTCAAAGTCAGAAAAATCATAATTCTCCTTTCATAGATAAATTTTCTAAAGTTCACAAAATTCCTAAATAACTGAGCAGCCTTTTGTCATAAAAATAGTAACTGTAAGAGGTAAAGGAACCTCTTACTGTTCTGATCTCAGTGGGAATAAATTCTTCTAGATCATCAAGATGTGCCTGGCCTTGGCTGGAATCACTAGAAGTGGAATCCTCACTAGACATATGCTGATTTAGTGGCTCTTGCTCATCTGATTCTGATTGAGATGGGTTTTTGGGACTTCCAATGTGGATCCCTATTGATCTCCTTGTTGCTTGTCTTCTGCTGAGTGGTTCAGCTTTCCCTCTGATTTCTTCCCTTTTTCTTTTTTCCTGTTCATCAAATTTTTCAACTTCCTCTAATTTTTAATCACTGCCCTTATCAGAATGTTTGTTATGAATCTATTTGGACTTCTGCTCCCTATCTAGTATGGATGAATCCTGATCAGATCCAAGATTCTTAGAATTTTCTGATTCATTAGACTCTTATTCTTCTTCAGAATCGTTCTTAGAATGCAAGGAGGACTTGTCCAGCTCAGCCTTATCAGATATTGTTTTTAGTGGTTCTAAAATAGCAGTAGATTTTTCCTAACTCTTCTCTCCCTGAGTTTGATTTTACTCAATTTCACTAGGGTATTCATGCTCCCTAGCAATTGATTGCAAAATTTCCTGAATATTAGGGGTTTCTTTTTTTTGAATTTCCTCAGCAATTTGATCTGCCAGTAGAATGGGATTTTCATCCTCTGGAACTCGGATTTATTCTGGCTCATTTCCCTTCTCTGGCGGAATATACAAAGCCATAGCAATAAGAGGATCAATTCTATATGGACCTTTTGCCATGGACCTTAGTTATCGGCATTAGATTGGTCTTGACTTCTATTGAAACTTGTGGTGTTTCCTCCTGTGGCTATGCTAGTGGTGGAGATGGGTTCTGAGCAGGCATCTTTGGATTTATTTGGAGTTTTTCCTCCACGATGAGCACCGCTACGATGTTTCCCTTTTTCAGCCATTGTTTTTCTATGAATGAATTTGAAAAAGCACACAAGAAAAACTTTCGAAGAATTGAGAGCAGTTAGAAATTTTAAGGAAAAAGATAGAATTTAGAAGCAATTAGGGTTTGATTAAAAAGAGGAAAATTGAACAATTCGATAGCATTGGTTTTAACAATTTGACTATTAGAAATATTAACAAATATACGAACTATTTACCTATAACAACCATAAAGTGTAAGCTCAGAAAGATGCTTCCTGCTTGATGCATCTGGGTGAAATGCACACATGCAAACATATTCAAATAACGTAAAACAAATGTTAATTTAATTAAGCACTGAATACTTTCCAAGATACCTCTTGAAGTTCACACCATGAAATATTCAGCTAACTGAACTGTTCTCAATTGAAGGAATTTATTTTTGAATGGAATTTATTTTGAATTTATCTTTTATAGTCAATCCTAACTCCACTTTGGACCTTAGGAAGTCCTGACTTATTGAGCCTTATGAGTGATGCACAAGAAGACCGACCATCATCTATACAACTCTTTTATAATGAATATAAGTTTTAAGTCCTCAACTTGTTTGACTTTTTCTATAATTTGAGCATTCTCTTCTGAGGGTAAGGTAGCTACACACACTAAAAGACTTGATTGATCGGTAGGTCTTTTCCTTACAGACTCTATCCTTTAGACATTATCGGATGTATGTAGTGCCGAAGAGTGTAGACACTGACCATAGGTCTATATCAAAATTATGAGCCTCAATCAGTAACCCCTTATAGTGCAAAGTAGACATGACGTATTCCATTCATATTTTATACAGTTTATCTTTATGGAATAAGGAGAATAAATTTTGACTAATCTTTTCAGGTAACTTAGTGATATCTTGCACACATATATATAGTGATTTGATTAATATTCATATGAATGACACACAAATCACAGAATAATATGAAAAATGCAAGAATAAAAAATTTCTATTTTTTTTTGAATTTTTCTGAATTTTCAATTTTTTTTATGTTTTTGCAATGCATTTTTTCATGTCTTTGAACCTATTTAGGCTCTATAAAATTGCTGATCTGTTTTCTTAAACTTTCAAACCTAGATGTATCTAATGATTTAGTAAACAGATCTGTAAACTGATATTATGTCTGAACATACTCCAAGGCAATCATTTTTTTGTTCAACCAACTCTCTTATGAAATGATGTCTTATATCAACGTGCTTACTTCTAGAGTATTGAACTAGATTTTTGGAAATATTTATAGCAATTGTGTAATCGCAGAAAATAGTGACATGATCTTAGAAAATTCCATAGTTCTCCAACATTTGTTTCATCCATAAAAGCTGTGTGCAATGACTTCCTGTAGCTATGTATTTACTCTACTTCCGATGTGGACAATGAAATTGAATTATGTTTCATACTCATCCAAGCAACCAGGTTGTTCTTCATGTAGAAACACCCTCGTGAATTACTCTTTCTGTCGTCAACATTCCCAACTCAATCAGCGCCTAAATATCCAGCAAGATTAGCATTGGTATCATTAGATAACCATATGTCATATTCAGTTGTTCCACTAACATATTTGATTATCCTTTTGACCACATCCAGATGTGTCTCTCTTAGCGTTGACTGATATCTTGAACACATACCTATGCTGAAGGATATGTCTAGCCTACTCGCTGTCAAATAGAGTAAACTCTCAGTCATGCTGTGATATAGAGTTAGATTAATCTCCTTCTCTTGATCATCTTTTAACAATGTCATATTAGTAGCCATTGGAGTTTTCATCAGTTTAGCATCTTCCAAGCTAAATTTCTTGACCAGATTTAGCTTAAATTTGACATGAGATATTACTGCAAGTAGTAATCTGAAAAATTCAAGTCTGACTACTGGTATAAATGTCTCATCAAAATCTATACCTTCCGTCTAGGTATAGAGCTGCAAGTCTTGCTTTTTCTTTGATGATTTTCCTTTGTTCATCGACTTGTTTTTGAAGACCCATTCAGTCCCAATAACATTGCCATCAGAGGGTCTTAGTACTAGTTCCCAAACATGATTCCTTTCAAACTTGTTCAACTCTTCTTGCATTGGTTAAACCCAATTTTCATCTTGTAAAGCTTCTTTCACATTTTCAGGTTCAATAAATGAGATATAGCACATGTGACCAAATTCTTGTGCAAACTTTTTTCTGGTTAACATCTCTTCTCTTCTAGATAGGATGTTGTCAATTGGATATGCCTTCTGAATTCTAGTAAATGGTCGTCTCCAAGGTTCTAGTTCTCATAATCAGATCATGGTTCTGTCTCAGATTCAGATTCTATAACTTGTTCATTCTGAACCAAGCTAGATGTATCTTGCTCAGGATCTAAGTGTTATGTTTCTGTTGATTGAGGCGTAATGTGTCCTGACTCAGTTTTTTAGTCTAATTTTGTTTTGTGATGACTTCCAGATCGTCAATTTCAGGTTCCTATAAATAAATGGAGTAGTCAGTAATATCATCAATTTTAACATTTATAGACTCAACAATATTTTCAATACGCGTGTTATAGACTCTGTAAGCTTTACTGTGCTTAGAATATTCAACAAAGACTGCTTCATCAGATTTAGTATCAAATTTTCCTAGATGATCTTTATCATTCAGGATATTGCATTTACTACCAAGAATATGAAAGTAGCTCAACCTAGGTTTTCTACCTTTCCAAATTTTATATGGATTTTGATTAGTTTTAGGTCTAAGTGTTACTCTATTTATGATGTAACATGCAGTGTTGATAGCTCCAGCCCATAACTGAGTAGGTAATTTTTTTTTTATTTTTAAGCACAACTCTAGCCATTTTCTACAAGTTCCTACTTTTTCTTTAAACTACACCATTTTGTTAAGGGGTTCTAGGTGCATAAAACTCATACATGAAGTCATATTTTTTTTGCAGAAATCAGAAAAATTAGAATTATCAAATTATCTGCCATGATCACTTTTGATTTTTCATTTGAGAGCTTCTGGAACAAAACAAGTCTGTCAAATATATTAGATTTTTCTCTAATAAAATCAACCAAAGTATATCTAGAAAAATCGTCAACACAGACATAAATGTATCTCTTACCTCCTATGCTTTCAGTTTGGATAGGACCTATAATATTAGTATGTATAAGTTCAAGTACACTTAAGGCAGATAGGTGCTGAGCTGCTTTATGTGAATTCCAAAGTTCCTTACCATTCTGGCATGGTTCACATATGCTTTTAGGAATTGTTTTCAATTTTGAAATACCTCTTATAGCTCCACTTTTTATCAATTTGAGTAAGCTTTGATAGTTCATTTGACCCAATCTTTTGTGCCAAAGTTCTACAGGGTTAGTACTAGTAATTTTGCAAGTAAATTTGTGATTCAATGTATAGCCCTTATGACTAGATCTAACACCATTTAGTTAAGTTTTTCCAAGTAGGTTTGACTCAAGGTCAAGTTTAGAAGCTTTACAATCGGTCTTAAAAAAGAGCGCAAGAAAATGATCATCACATAACTGACCAACACTCAAAAGATTAGCTTTCAATCCATAAACAAATAGCATATTCTTAAGAGTGGGTAAGCCTTCAATGCAAGATCGGAAGAGCGTCTCAATGTGACCTTGTAGTCTTTCTCCAAATGTAACTAAACCTATTTCACCTCTATGGAAATTGGATAGTAGCTTTAAGTCACATCTTATGTGTCTAGAACATCCATATCAAAAATACCAAGTGTTAGAGATTAAATCACTTAAAAAAAGTTTAACAACATAGGCTTTGTTCTCAACCTTTTTTCACCTTACACGACGCTCTTCCGATCTCTTTTGCTTCAGGTATTTTAATTTTGTGTGTATTGATCAATCTTATGTATTCTTGACAAGTAAGAACTCATTCACCACAAAAGTTACAATTTGCTTGTTTAGCCTTACCATACATATTGGAATTCTGAACTGGTACGACAACAGCAGGTTGGCATCTGGTATTCTACTGTTGCTGCTTTGGTGGACTATTCTTCTGGACAATTCTACTCGAAAAGGTTGGTCCAAACATATTCTACTTGGGTCCAAAATTCTGTTTATATCCTGTAGGTTCTTTTTGAAAGTTTTTCCGTAATGCTTTCCCAAAAATTGTCTATTGGACAACTTTGCATTTTTCTTCATATCTTAGTCTAGATCTGTCACTTGAAGGTCTTCTATACTTCAAGACTTCATTCAACCTTGCAACTTCGACTGTCAACTGTTTGATTCTTTCATTGGTATACTCCAGATTAATTGTTAGTTGATTGATCTGTTCATCTTTTTGTTCAATAGATTTGTACATATTTCTCTTTTCATCATCAAAAAATTTCATCATAACCTTAAACATAGCAGATTTACCTTGTTCTATTGCAAGTTGATTCTACAGTACTGCATCGTGGGATAGGATTGCTTTCACATGTAGATGGTTTTGTATTGTTATCAGTGAGGCAGTTCAATGAACTAGGTTAAGGCTGGGCATGTACTGTCAGGATAATAACATGTTGTTCTTCTGATGACACCTTTGAATCTGATCCAGACACGTCCTACTTGTCTTCACTCCAAGTAACTTTCAAAGCCTTTTTCCTTTTCTTCCCCTTGTGGGTATTTATATACTCTACTGCAATATGGCCGTATCCTTAACACTCTTTGCACTTTATTCTGCTAGCAGGTTTTACCCTAGAAGAATAGTTACCTCTGGATTTTCTACAACTAGATTTCTTTTGTTCATATAGTTGTTGCTCTCTATCTTGATTCTGATTTTGCGTCTGGTATGATCTTTGAGGCATGTTTTGATGTTTGAAACTCCTACATTTTTGTTGTTTGTACCTTAAAAACGTCTTGAATTGCTTGGTTAGGATTGCCATGTTCTCTTCATCATCAGTTTCAGAATTTTATACCTTGTTTTTAAATGCAATCCTAGACTTCTTATCATTTTTCCTTCTTAACAAGTTTAGCTCATATTCATCAAGGATCCTACAAGCTCTTCAACCTTCATCTCTTTTACGTTTTTACTTTTTTCTATGGCAGTAATTTTGGCATGGAATCTATCAGGCAAGGATATGAGGATCTTTTTGACTGCCTTCTTTTCAGAATATCTTTTGCTCAGAGCTTGTGCCTAATTGGTGATCCTACTCAACCTAGCATAGAAATCCTTGAACTCTTCATAGTCCTTCATCATGATTTTCTCAAACTTGAGAGTGAACATTTAAAGCTTTGAGGATTTAACTACAATTGTTCCTTCATTAGCCATTTGGAGAATATCCCAAGTCTGAACTAAGTTTGTTCTATAAAGGAAAATATAGCATTTATAGCTTTAAAATTCCAATCACGTACAGTATTTTCATCAGTAGTAAATTCAGTAGTAGGCTTAACAAAAGTACTACCATCTTCCTTAGCGACAGTGGGTGTTGTGTAACTAGAAAAAATGGAAAGCCTTGCTATTATCTATGGACTGAATATAAATTTGCATGCTGATTTTCCAGTAAGCAGAATTGGATCCATCTAGGATAGGTGGTCAAACATAAGATGTATCGATATCTAGATAAACTTGATCTCACTAATACTTAAGTGAGCCTGCTCTGATACCAACTATGAAAGGCATGGTTATCTAGAGTTTAATCAGGATATATCCTACTTAGTTACTTAAACGGTGCATCCAGTGTTAACAGAAATGCGACCTAGATATGTCTAGCTCGAATATGTGCCGACGGAATAAAAATAACACCAAAATTGTCGACACGGGACAAATAAATCGCTAACACTTCTAAAGGTTTGGTATAGAGAAACGAAATCAAGTGATATCACAAGATACACTTAACACACAAAAGGAGAAGTTATAAAAGAACTCTCTGTTTTTGCCTTTTGTTGTATTGACAACTCTCGTTACTCTTCTTCTTTTCTCTCAAAACATACATCAAGCTCTTAGAGATCTCCCAAACTCATCTTTAGATATTTGAACTCCTAAACCATTCAACCTCGTGTAGAAAGCCCCTTGCACAATGTTGGTCGCCTGTCAATGCACTTTGAAGGGATGCCAAGTTAAACAGAACTTAGGAAATGTGCAAGAGTGTTGCAAGAAATAAATCTCATGGGTTGGTCGTGTGTTTGTCCCTTGCCATTGAGCTCTTAGGTATTGTAATAAAGATTGGCTCAAACGGATGTCCTTGACCTGCAAGAGAAGTCACATATATATAGCATAGTATTCGAATTCTTGTACAAGTCAGGAATTAAAGTTACTATATACATGTAGAATTCTCATACAAGGAAAGGTAGAATATTAGTATACCATAAAGACCTAAACTTTCCTTACAAGAATCAACTCAACATGCATAAAGCTTTAGCGTTGTTAACAAGGTAAGCAGAAGACTACACAAACTAGGAAAAAAATACATGCATGAATTCAAATCTCTTGATTCCTAAGTAAGTATACACATGCCTAAATAACTACTTATCGACCAAGAAATAATAAATTTGCATACTAAAAAATATCACACGTAAAGTATATCATGCAAAAATTTGTTGCACACTTTTAACACTTAGGTAAAAATTAGGAATGCCATTTTAAAAGAATTTTTGTACTAACATTCTACATATACAAGAGTCGACAAACATACAAATCTAACGTTGGTGAGTCATCATCTTAACTTTTTTCTAACCAGATATTGCTTTTTTTCCTCCTTGGAAAAACTCAAAGGAACCCATATATAGATTCAGGGGCCCCAATTTATAGTTTAATTTAGACCCTGATTACTCCAGTGGAGTATAGTAGTTTTTTCCATATTTCCTTCGTATATTGCTATCCTACATTCCATTTTTGATGTAGATTATTGTCATTTTCATCATATTAGCCATTCTTCTTGCATATCTAGTGGCTACTCAATGAAATACTTTTCGTATGTTAGTTTGATTACAAACATGTTAACTAAGCTTAAAGAATTTATACTTGTAAATTTCGAAAGAAAATGATTGTTACTTGAAGGACAAATATGGGAATAATTTACCTATTTCAAAAGTAATTAAACCTTATCTTACCCCTTCAAAGTTAAAATATTTTCTTTTCTTTTTTTTTTTTTTTTTTTGGAGAGGGGTTGTTGATGCCAAAATTTGCCTTGGTTCAACAAACGAATTTGTTTATGCAAGAAGCTTACGTTTGAATCTATTTGAGCAATAAATGAGGAATATATGATGTTGTTAGTGACTTGTAGAGAGAAATAAATGAGAAGAGTAAATGCTTAGAAGACAAGAATGTTGCAAAATAAGAAGAGAATCCTTTATTATTTTGGATCTTCTCCTGTTTATACTGTGTAAATTGTTATGTAATGATGACATGTATTAAATGCTTGACCAATAGGAGGCATTCTAAGCACACTTAGCTGGAACTTGTACCAGGTTTTTTTGAATAAATACAAGCTAGTTGCTACATGGGGATGATAAATACTAGTTTTACATTAAATGTGGCTGTTACATCAACTCTTAAGTGATAAGGCTCACAAGTTACATTGCAATTAAACCACCTATGAGGTCGTATCTGACCGGAGCTGCACTAAGCGAGTGACCTCGAGAGCTAACTTTGCGGAAGCGCATATATAAAGATATATCAGATATCTAGGAGAGCGACCTGGATTATGAAGGTCATCATACGCGACCTGAGACTTTGAGCCTATCAAGGTCCTGACATGTCGGGTCGTGGGCCTGCACTGACGGGTTGCCACCACATGGCTTGGAGGGCAAGATATTTGACCTGGAGATTATTGACTGCGACCTAATACTTAAGGTATAAACAAATGCCCCCTAAAGGGTGTTGCTTTGAGCTCTAAGAAGGAGTGCCGTTGAATACAGTTATCCACCGAGCTTGTTGTGTACACTACTGTTTTAATTTGAATAATTGCCTCGTAAAAATAACTCTGTCATACGTGCCACACGGTTGTCGCTAAGTGGTGGGCAGGGAACTGTCAATCAACATTAATGATTGACATCTCCCTTATCTTTCCAAAGAAGCACTACCTCCTCTTTCCCTCATCTATATATATATATATCCCTTTCCTCCTCTGATTTCGTTTTTCCTCTACATCTAATTTTCAAGCCTCTACTGCAAATCTCTTTGTTCACTCAGCTCGCTAAGTATACCCCATGTCTCTAGAGCTTTTCTAAAAGTTCTTCTTAAGCTACAGTTTGCTTTCCCCTCGCGAAAAGGTAATAGCCCTAGTTCTTTCCTTTTTAGGATTCTATAAAGCTTGAGGATCTATTGAGCGTACATTTCTTTTCAACTAGCTATTACCTGAATGATGGCGAGCAATAGTAATATAGGACACAAGATCTAGGAAAAGATAAAGGAGTGAATTCGGATTGAACTAAGTCTGAAGGAGAGGAAGTTGTGACCTCTGGGGGTCTAAATCAGTAAGGGTTCCGGTTGATTGGTCAGAGGTCGAGGATGTGTTAAAAAAATAAGGGGTTTGACATTACTTGGGATGAGGAGGAGGATGAGGGAGTGACTTGAAATCAAAGAAGCCTGGTTCCTCTCCAAGCAGTTTCCCTGGCAGAGGTTAATGTGGCCAGGATTGGCTACACCTCTGGGTCTACAGCAGGTCCCAGTATGTGACTTCTTCTATGGTTAGACTTAAGGTGGAATAGGTTGCCCAGCACATTTATTCAAAAATAAAGTAGAAAGTCCTCTGCAAAATAAGGTAAAAGTTCAGGGTCTCTGACTGAGTTGAGCTCAAGGTGCCCTATGAAGGAATGCAAGTTCATCGCCCCCTTAAAGGCTATGTGGTAGTAAATCTTCGCATGTTTGAGACTGGCTTCAGATTGACCATTCCAATAGTAGTGGCCAAGTTTTTGGCCTATCTAGACCTAGCGCTGCTTAGCTTTTTGGCATTGTAGAGGAAGAACGGATATGAGTTCCCACGACCTGCAGATTTTGTGACCTACTACCAGCTCAAAATCAGCATTGAAGTAAGAACTAGTAATACATCTCAAGCCGCTCCATGGCTAGTGGAGTTCACCTTTGCGAAAATTTGATAAAAAGTGTCCCTAACTCGGTCTCAGACTAGAAGGACCACTAGTTTTGGGTTGGAGGGGAGTGGTTAGCCCAGGGAGCCGTAGGAAATAAGTAAGTGCGAGTTCAGACTACATATAATTACCTTAGTAAGCATTAGTTCAGGTCGCTTTTGTTTTGGACCTGGTTATTATAATATTATTGACCCTAGCTTTTGACAAGTAGGTAAAGAAAGTGGCAGCTCTCAAGGAAGACTTGCGTTAAGTGAGCGACCTGATCGAGAGGGGGAAAGTTGATCAAGTATGGGCTCTCTGTGAGGGAAAGAGAGGACATTTCCTAGAATTCCAACAACTGTAAGTCTCGGCTCACCTTAACTAGGACTGGATTCATTTTGCTATCTTACTGATGTTTTGACTTTTTTGTTGGGAAAAAGTACCTTTCCAAGAAGTAAAAATGAGCTGTTTGATAGGCTGAAAAGAAAAGGATGAGAAATGTTGAGCAGGTTGCTGAATCCTTGAGGAGGAAAGAGGAGAAAAATAGGGAGAAGGAAAAGGCTGTAGGCAAAAAGAAGCTCCTTCACTTCTGGATCGTGCTACGGAGCCTGAGCCGAAGCTGCAAGAGGCCACTCACAGCTCAACTTCCTAAGACACTCAAGTTTCCTCTCCTTTTAGTCTGGCGGCAGCTACTGCAGGGCCTTCGTTAAAAGATAAGTGGCCGGTGGCTGAGGTCGCAGATTTTCTACTGTTACTAGCTCATCTAGCTCATAAGACCTAACTAGAAAAATCAAAGGTCAAGTACCCAAAAGCTCTAATGAGGAGGCAAATGAATAGCAACCACAAAAAGATGCCTAGTCACGTGCTTGATACGATGATGAACATAGCCAGGGGCTGGTCGATGAAATGGGAGGGCTACGCCAACTCTTTCTCAACTATTAAGGTCATGAAACTCGACCTCTGTCTTAATGGCTCATGCGGTCATCTTGGAGACTCATATAGTAGACAAAGTTCAAAAGCTCGTGGCTGACTATTTAAAAGCAATTGTGGATGTTGAGAAAGCCACAAAGGCAGAGAAAGGGACCGAGCGGGCTCTCCATGACAAGAAGCAAGACCAGGCGGTTTCCAAGAACTGACCTAGAGTCCATGAAAAAAGAAAAACAAGGATCTTTGGTCTATGCTCGCTACAAAGTGACCAAAGCTCAATTAGGCTGAGAAAAAGTTAAAGTGCCAGGATCATTCGACTAACCTCGTTGGGTATCAGGAGGCAATTGCCAAGTATAAGGCCTCTGATTATTTCACAAGCTACTTGAATGGGCTATTTGTTGAGATCACCTCAAATGTTATTTCTGAGGTTAAGGATGAGGATGACTTCGGTTTCTTCATGGGCTATAATTTGATAAAATAAAAAGGGGAAATGAGCCAATCTATTTTTGTGGAATATGATGGTAGTAGACTTTATTCTGCTAAAAGAGAAATTGAAGGGGATTTATGACAATGGTGTGGACACACGGTGGGTGAACTTTTAGCACTAATTCTAACAATTTTTTTCAATTTAATTAGTTACTCTATGCTACTAATCACATAGTTTTTGAATTAGCTATTTGGTCGATGATAGGAGTTTTTATTCTTTAATTTGTTGAATTCAAAAAGTAAATTGATGTATTCTTACATTGTGTCACTATCATCACTTCCACTTTGGTGATAATAAGTCACTTAACATAATATATTTTGTCAATAATTTATCCCTGTGCAACGCACGGGTGTAAAAGTAGCATACTTATAAATATGATAGCTTCCTAAACAAATTCCCCCTTAATCACTTGTTGAATCCAGAAGCCTCATTTTGGCCCTTGATTTCATCCACTAATCTTGGCCATTAATTTCACTTTTTATTTTTCATTTTATTTCATTTATGTTTATTAATTAATTAAATAATATATACACACACTATACATCTACACGTTTCCTTTTATATTTTGTAAATTTTATACAGTTAACTTTTTACGTTCACTCATTCTTACGGATAGGAGGATTTCCATTTTACAATTTCATCCACTGATCCTTTTTATGCGTTTCCTTGTTCTTCTCTTATTCTTTCGTTTTTCACTCTCTCAAATCAATACAAATCTCTCTTCTTGAATTTGGCTTTAGTTTACAGAAATTTGCCGTTGGATAGCGTAGGATTTGTTTTACTCCCAAGTATTTCCAGAACCAACAAATATCATTCTAGAATATACTCATCTCTCTACAATCAGAGAGATCGATTCAAATCCTATATTTTCAAGCCTACACCTTTTTGGATAATCGTCAATGAGAAGAGTCATAATCTTATTTTATTTCATTATTTCCGAAATTGATCTACTTGTAGTACGGAATATGAATATCTATATTTCTAAGCCCAATTCTACATAGTCCTTCGCGATTCATTATACCTAATTGGGATATGATTATGAACAGAAATCTTATCCGTTAGTTCAATGATTGATCGAGTTCATTCATTTCAGATCACATACTTTGGATAATTGTCTTCAATAGATATAATTCAAGTAATTTCTTTTATTTTGTTAAATCCCCAACCCTAACTATATTCAACTTGTTTTCACGTATTTATTAGCACGGCCTAGCATACCTAATTCGGATAGGATTGTCAATGGAATGTTATCTGTTAATATTTTGATTGGCCGGATTCACTCATTTCAAATCGCGTGCTTTGGATAATCGTTATCAATGTTCTAATTAAGGTAAATTTATTTTGTTTTTGCCAATTCCCCAACCCTAATTATATTCAACCCTATTTTATTTTTGGAATTTTTTCACCATGATTTTAGGTGTAGTTAGCAACCCTAATTGATTTCCGATAGTTTTTCAGAGCCCAAGTTTTTTAGGGCTTTGTATTTTGCATTATATAAGACTGTCTAACAGAGTTTTCCTGACACAATTTTCTTAGATATCAACTGATTGATTTGGAAAAAATTTTCTATCTGATTTAGTATTCTGCATGCAATTATTTTTCGCTCACTCTTTTAAATATTTCTTAAATGGCTCCTGTGAAATTTAACCTTTGCGATGTCACTATTCACTTACCAAAGAATGCAACGTTCCTTCTTAGGGTTTCAAGGAAATGGTCTATTCCATTCAAGAATAGAGAACTGGGTATTGGAGTATTCGAATTGGTGTTGATGGATCAGTAGGTAGTTTTCTATTTTTTAAAAATCTTTGATTTATTTATTTAGCTTCTTTGCAAAATATTTTGTACCTATACCTATATTCTGTGGAATCATCCATTTCAAAGTAATGCTGTGAATTATTTGTAACTATACATATTTCCTTTCCTTTGATCATCATTTTAGTCACATTTCTCTTTAGACCTTGGATTTTCCTATATTTGTTTGACTATTTCAGCGCTTCACCTCTAGTTTCTTTGTATCATTATTATTTTGGAGGATCTTTAGCATGATACATTAAATTGAGCTGTTGCAGATACATTAAGGGTTAATATTACACCACATTTGCTTTTTGCACATTGAATTCCAAGGGTAGCATTTTTATCCTTTATGAAACTTCCTTTGTCTATGTACGTGTGAGGTAAATTTGTGTCTTTCTTAAGCACTTTGTCTCATGACAAGAACATTTCAGTTCATTCTGAATTGTGAGTGCTTTTTTGGTTTTCAATTTCCATTCTTCCATTGTTTAACATCTTCTTATGATTGGTACTTCAGGCTTTTTGTGGGTGGTGGATAGATTTGTAGACAGCACTATTAAAATGATAACCACATGTGGTCCTTGAAATTGATCATTAAATCTGAAACAGTACTTATTGATCCATACTTGTATATCATACATCACCTATTCTAGCTAAAACAGTATTTATTGATCAATAAATCTGAATGGATCTTAATTCAAATCATACATCACCTATTCTAACTAATTCTATTGCAATGATTAACTTCCATATCGGTGTCTGTTTTTATCTTTTAATTGGTTTTTTACGCTTATTACTTGATTTTTTTTCAAACACGGATTGGGTTCCAATGTTTATTACAGTTCTAGACATTCCCATACAGTAATCCACTGACCTTTTAGTCTGAAAAATGGTTTAATCATTTACCATAGTTCAAGTTCAATTAAAATTGTGTGTTGTACGTTTAAGCCTATAAAAGTTCATTCTTGTTGTTTTGTTTATTAATCATTTTTTCCCTTGAGGAATCTATCTGGCTCAATTGAGTGTTTTCTAATTTGCTATGTGTTTGCGTTGTTAATATGAACCTAATTTAATCTTTAATCATTTACTTTCACAGATTTTGGGCATTTGTATACATTGATATGTGATACTTTAAACTTTTATATTTTTGTGTTAAAAGCTTGAAAGTCTCTTTAGTGTTATGATACTTTTTAATTCATCATTGTTAATCATATCATATTTCATTTTATTCACTGAACACTAATCCTTCGTCTGAAAACAAAACTTAGATTATAAGATATATTTAATTTAAATTATTTTAATTTATGTCGTAGAGAATTATCATCTCTTTTGCCTGCTTAGAGCATACTGCCACTTGACCCTTAAATGGATATTTAAATGTACTTGATTCTTCCATATTCAGTTTCATTAGTTTTATTTTTTCAGGCCAACTATTTGGCTCAAAATAAGTGTTGTCCATTTAGATTTGGGTGTGAACTACAAACATGAGCATGAATTTCTGTCTATTGTATGTTGCTTTCTATTATTTTTGCATTAACCTTTTTTTTTTTTTTAATCAAAGCACCAACTAGGCTGCAACGTCATTTTTAGGCATCTACCTTACCTACACTACTACAGAAAAGTATAATAGGCATTGGTTGTAACGATAAATACGCGTCGGTTTTGGCAGCGACGCCTCTGCCAGCGACGCGAATTGTAGAAGTATACGTATCAGTTGTAGACCAATGCCTAAAAATAACAATATGCGTCGGTTGTCTCACAAGAACCGACGCTTAAAGTCAATATAAAAAATAAATAAATAAATAAATAAAATAGACAATAGGCGTCGGTTGTAAAGAAGGAACCAATGCCTAAGGCATCGATTCCTTCTTTACAACCTGACTTTAGACATCAGTTCCTTTTTTACAACCAATGCCTGTTGTGTCCCCTACCCCACCCCACCCCCCGTTTTTTTTTCTTTTACCTTTCTTCATCTTCTCTAAAGAATTCCTAATAGCATTACATGGACTCAAAAACGTGTACTTGAGATTCAAAATTTAAATTCAAAATTCAAAGAAACACACACTACATAATTCAAAGAAACACTTCCTCAACATACATAATTCAATTTATTTTAATTATTGACTAAAAACACAATAAACATACGTTTTAAATACAATATATAATTCATCTTAAAATTTTCAAATGATCAAGGAATGCTCCAATGCGAAACACTCTCTAATAAGTGCAGAAAAATTAGCCCAGAATTGGAACTCCAAATTTCCAGTTCCGGCAGTGGACCAACACCCAGGTGGAGAGCTCCGGTAGAGCAACATAACTAACTAATCAAGCTCCTCAAAGCTCTCTGTCATACCCGCTGCTGTGACTCTCCTCCGGCCGTTCCGTCCGCGAGGCAGCAACACCATCTTGGCTGTCTCCGATAGGGGCCGAAGACAATGGAGCCGAGCAATCATTGCCACTCGTCAATGACTCGCTCAGATTAAAAACAATCAGAAGAAAGTGAAGAAGAAGCTCTGAGCAAAAACTCTGCGAAGAAGAAACATAGAACAATAAGCCCAGTTAGTAATGCAGAAAGCAAATAATGGAAGAAACCTAGAAAAATAATGGCAGAAAGAAAATAATGATGGATACTTCAATGCCCTTTATGTCTCTTTCTCTTCTTTTAAGATCTTTTTATACAAGAAATAATAAAAAACCCTCAAGCTACACATCGGCCGTCCTTGGACAACTGACGTCCAATGTTTAAGAAATTATACGCATCGGTTCTTCTTTAAGAACTAATGTGTATTACTTACAAATGGGCGTCGGTTGCTACTTGGCAACCGATGCCCATTGTTTAAAAAATATACGCATCGGTTTTTAACAAAGAACCAACATGTGTAGTAGTAGCATAAATTTCAAAATTGCCACCACGTATATTTTACGCGTCGTTTTTAGTAAAAACGACGTGTATTTCAATTTTTTTTGTCTAATTCTGTAGTAGTTCTAGCTAGTGGGGCTCTGGAATCCTCCTGCCATTTTTATTTAGATCTCAAAAAATGGTACAATCTAGGAGAGAGACATAAAGCCTGACATCCAACTGAATGTACAATAAATGAAAGCAGTAAATAAGGAGGTACTATCTCCTTAACACTAGAATTAGTAAGAGTGAAATAAAACAATAAATAGAGTAACTATACACATGACTTAAAAACTAAAGAATTAAGCTAAACTATACACCGCGAATCGAGACAAAACCATGACGGTTTATTTGTAGAAACCCACGGGCAACTGAATGCAGATCATGAACCATATACTCTGCGTAACTCTATTTGGTCCAGCCGTCAGAAGTAAGAGCATGTGCAACCTGGTTGCCCTCCTGGAAAATACGCGAGAGTCATCTCTGTCAAAGTGCAGCTGCCACCGAATGCACTGAATAATGATCTGAAGATTCTAAGGGCCACCTCCGTAAAGAATGCAATGGATAACAACTGTAGAATCAGCCTCTATCCATAAATCTGAGATACCAAGCGACTTGGCCATTAAAATACCAAAAGGATAGTGCCAAGCTCAGCCTCCAAAATCATACACTCTCTGTAATCAGCATTGACCACCACAACCTCCACATCCACCACCAACTCCGACCATGAACCACCCGACCCCAGACCCTAACCTGAAGCATTCAGCTCTCTAGTCATCATCCCACCCACCGCTGGCCAAAATTTAGCCGAAAACTGCCCTAAAATTGGAGCTCAACTTCCACCTGTGGCGGCTCCTCCCTTTGAGCTCACTCATTCGGCCACTTCTTTCCAATCTGAGACCATTTGTACTATCCCACAGTGTCCTCTTTCATTCCCCCAATGCAATTTCACATGGGCATTGTTGGTTTGCAAAAAACAATTTCGCTAAGGTTCTTTCAAGACCCAATTTTTTTACCGACTGCAGAGTACAACCCTAACAGTCTGCGATGTAAAAAATCCGGATCGGCGAAAGTGCCAAATCTACCCTTGATCGGAACCATGGATGGCAAATCTGTAGTGATCGGGGTAGAATTAGGGGTCAGTGTAGAAGACAAAGTTCCTCAGAAGTCTTAGACAGAACGATCTGTGCCGGTCTAAGATTGGAATTTAAGTGCGCCACGCCGCCTACGCGTGACCCTCACTGGTAGCTGGCTGCCTCTATTCCAGCAGTCCTTATAGCTTCTTGCGCTCTTCCTTATCCCCAGTAGGCTTAGCATGGTGTTCCTACTAGTCGTACATATGCTTCTGCCAATGCTAAGAGGCCGATTTTGTCTTCTATTAAGTGGGCCAAAAAGAAGTCTTTTGACTCATTCTTTAGGACTTCTTTGCCCTCTAGTATTATTTTGAGATAGCTTCACATGTATCGTGGAGAGCCTACTATCTCTATTTTACCAGAGGAGGATTCTGACCTTGCCGTTCCATTCAGATACACATTGGTAGGTAAGTTCCCTTGGCAAAAACTTACTACGGCTGCTATTAGGTCTGCTTTTGATCAGTTAGGATTTGTTGGTATTCATACTATGGGCCTGATTGACCATAATGCATATCTTGATTCACCTTGTTCATGAAGTGAATTATACATGTTTATTTTCCTGTCCCCGTTGGTTTATTACTGGTTGTGAGATGAATGTGTTGAAATGGATGGAGGATTTTCACCCTAAGAAAGAAACTCCTATTGTGCCTGTTTGGATTTCCTTCCCCTTACTTCCTGGGCATTTGCGTGCTAAAGATGTTTTATATTCATTAGCAAGAGTTGTTGGCCAACCTTTGAATATTGATGAGGTCACTACTGATTTGTTGAGACCTAGTAGAGCTGTGTTGAGGTCCATCTAGAACATAAGCTCCCTAATAGGATTTGGATTGATAGAGGGCCCAGACGTAGTTTTTGGCAGGGGATTGTGTATGAGAAGTTGCCACTGTTTTGTTCTGCCAACAGGTGTATGGGTCATTTTATTGGTTAGTGTAAGGCTGGGGTTCCTCCTCCCCCAATGCCACCCTCTTTATCTGGTGGTTCTCTATCATCTAGACTGACTAGTTTTGCTCCTCTGACTAGTTCTGTACAGGCCCCACCCATAGTTCTGCCCCGTTCTCAGTAGAAGAATGAGAAGGGTGTTATGACTGAGCAACCTTGTTAGAGGGTTCTTATTCCTGGTTCTACTTCTAGGGTTTGATTTCAGACTGGGCCAGTGATTAGCTCTATTGGCTCTTTACCTCCTACTATTGCTGTCATTCTACTTGTCTCGTCTCTTCAGCTTTCCCCACCACAGTGACTCCACCTGTCTCAGTGGTTTCATCCGTTATTCAGACCCTGCCTACTGCGTTTGTTTCTCAGCTTGATATAGTTCTGATCCCTTATTCTCTTGGGACCCAAGTATGCGATACTATTATTCCTTCCCCTCCTTTGTGTGATTCTGGTTTGAGAGTATCTCAGAGTTGCTCTCGTGATTATTTTGTAGAAGGGATGGTGGCGTCTGCCACTACATCTAAGTCAGATGTTCCACTGAGTGTTGTTGGTAGCCTTGATCTGTCTACTGATCACGTGATTTATGTTGAGAGTCATTAGTCAGGATTTTGGTCATCTTAGTACTGTTTGTCCTGATTTGTAGTCTCTCTTATCTACTTTGACCCATCGTATTCCTATATCCCCCCTCTTGGCTCACCACATGTTTGCCAGGAGAACACAGAGGCTTCAGTTTCTTCTGTTGATAGCACAGATTTACCTATCCTACATCAGCTAGTTCACCGAGGGTCTGAGGGTGATTTGCCCCGTCTGGAGCACAATTAGATGAAGTTTGAGCCTGTTGCTTCAAGAAAGAAGAAGAAGAAGAAACATTTGAAGCCCAAAGTTTAGGTGACTTCTACTCATATGAAACTTTTGCCCATATCAGCGATCTTCGCACCCTCTCATTTTTTAATGTTCAATACGATGATATAGAATGTTAGGGGTAGTTGTAGTATAGTTACTCGAAGGCGTTTGAAAAAACTCCTCCAGATGCATGGTGTTTATTTATTTTTTTTTTTTTTGTGATTGAGCCTATGATTTTGCGTCATGATTTTGCATTTATTCGCTGGTTCTGTGATTTTGCGTCTGATTTCTGTGATATTATGTCAGACTGTGGTATGTCTGATACTGGTTTTGTTGGTGAGCCATGTAACACCCCGAATTCTGAGCACCTGAGACGTTAACAAAATTCTCTTTCTCTTTTTACAATAAGCAATTAACAGCGGGTAAAAAAAAATATACGGAAAAATAAACTTGGAAAATAATATCCCAAAAAAAAAAACTTATTAATGTCCAAGAATAAGGAATTCAAAAATATTCACGAACAAGTAAAAATATTTAATTTATTCCAAAATAAATTCTAAATTTGATACCACCATTGCTCAGTGCCTCTCGCCTGATTCTGAACGTGCAAAATATTGTAATTTGAAAGGATGAGTATTTCATAGAAATACTTAGTAGTCTCGGCGCAAATTAATTAATCAATAACACAAATATACATATAAACATGTATCTACATGAATATCTCAAATAAGTTCTTTACTCAAAAACAAGTATCGTATGGTAAATGCAGGTTTCTGACTCACGTCTCATGCTATAAAGCAAGTAAATACAACGCATAGTAATCAAGTATTGCATGCGTCTCATAATATGATCTCTCGTCTCGTCTTAAGCATAAAGCAAATAAGCTCATGCATATAATAAACATATAAATCACATATTCAATGCATACTGATAGCACAGATCAATTAATTTTGCGCATACTTTTAAAAATAACTTTTTCTTGAAAAATTGAGATTACCTTAAACTTGTGAGCTGGGGCAACCTTTGTAAAATCCTACTTACTTATGAATCTTCACGCCTTGTCTAGTCACAATAACATAATTTATTTTAGTATAGAAGAAATAATACTTTATAAAAAGGAAATAAATTTTATGGACTAAATTGAAATACTGGAATAGTTTAGGGCTGGGACTAAAATGGTGGATGGCAAAATTTAGGGCTGAATTCATGAAAACTTAAAGTTAAAATCCTATTTGACTAAATTGAAAGTCTTGGGACTGAACAAAATAGATCTGGAAATCTGGGGACTGATTTTTAAAATTTTTGAAACATAGGGAACCTGAGTGCAAAATTAACATAATATAATTCCCAAATTCACTCAGTTCGGCCGAGACAAGCGAAATGAATTTGGGTATAGGTTTCTCAACCAAAACGGTGTGGGACCGAACACTACAAAGTTGACACCGGCGAAAGGGATTTCAGCAAGAGGGTGAGGGACGCGGCTGGGGTTTGCGTTGGCCAAAGAGTTGTGGCTCGTGATTTTTTTGGGTTGCAAGTATGGGGCTTGCAGGTGCCGCTGTCAAGCTCAACGACCGATTTGGGAGGGTCGACCAAAAGTTGGGTCCACGAGGAGGTAGCATGGGCGATGTTTGGTTTCGGAATTTCGGTCGTGACTTAGAGGACCTACAGGGAGTCGCAGAGGTTGACGCTCGGGCAGAGGGGGTCATGGTGGCTGTATGGCTATGTGTATGTGTGTGTATATTGATGTGTATGTACTAAGAAGAAAAACAAGCAGTGGACATCAAGAAACCACATACCAGTGCTCGACTAAAGGAATGGAACTAGAATTCTTGCTGGAAATTTGTGTGAAAGATGTGTGCTTAGGGGACGAATGTATATACTTGGAGGTGGTTTTTTATTCTAACTTGGTTGTTGAATGGGAGTAGGATAAAAACAAAAGGGTTTCCTTTTGTGAATTGAAATTGTATTTGACATGAAAAAATTCCAAAATTTGATGTCTGAGAAAACTTGAAATCAAATTAAATATATGAATACATGTAAAATTTGAATATAAAATTTGGAATTTGTTTGGATTTAAAATAGAATAAAATGGTTTTAACATAAATTTAATTAAGTTCTTAAAGTGCGACTGACTAGATGAGCGTGAACTCAATCGAACTTTAAAATTAACGAGATTATAGCGACGCGAAATTAATAAAATCTGTCTTCTAAAAAAAATTGCGTCATTACAACCTTACCCCCTTAAAATAAATTTCGTCCTTGAAATTTAGCTTACCTGAAACTATGAGGTCTGGGTATTTGTCTCGAATCTCTTTCTCTTTTTCCCAAGTGACCTCGCTACTTCCATGCTTTCCCCACTAGACTTTAACTAATGATACCTCTCGGTTTCTCAAGATATGGGCTTTCATCTCCAATATGTGTGTTGGGGTTTCCTTATAGGACAAGTCTTTCTGAATCTCAATATCCTGGTAACTCACTACTTGATTCGGGTCAGATATATATATTTCTTTGACAGAGAGGTATGGAAAACATCATGTACTGCCAAAAGTTCAGGTGGCAATGCCAGTCTATATGCCACATTACCAATCTTTTCCAATATCTCGAATGGTCTAATGAAACGCGGTCTCAACTTCCCCTTCTTTCCAAACCGCATAACACCCTTCATAGGTGCCAATTTAAGGAATACCATTTCCCCAATCTGGAACTCTACATTCTTTCTTTTCGGATCAGTGTAACTCTTCTGCTTGTCTTGAGCTGTTTTAATCCTGGACCGAATCTTCTCAATCTGTGCAACCGTTTTCCTTACCAGATCTGGCCCCAACAATTTCCTTTCGCCGATCTCATCCCAATAGATCGGTGAACGACATCTCCTGCCATATAATGCCTCGTATGGGGCCATGCCAATAGAGGCATGATAACTGTTATTATAGGCAAACTCTATCAAGGACAGAGAGTTATCCCATTTGCTACCCAAATCCAACACGCAAGTTCTCAACATATCCTCCAAGGTTTGAATGGTACGCTTAGACTGTCCATCTGTTTGGGGATGATATGCAGTGCTGAAGTTCAATCGAGTACCCATAGCAGTCTGGAGACTCGTCCAGAACCTTGAGGTAAACCTTGGATCTCGGTCAGATACAATGGAAACCGGTATTCCATGAAGTCAGACAATCTCCCTAACATACAGCTGTGCCAACTAATCAACACTGAGGGTCATTCGAACTGGCAAGAAATGAACCGATTTAGTAAGTCGGTCAAGAATAACCCATATAGCATCATGACCCTTGACTGATTTTGGGAGTCCCACTACAAAATCTATCGTGATTTTCTCCCACTTCCACTCAGGTATGTCCAAAGGATTTAACAGCCTTGAGGGTCTCTGATGCTCAGCTTTGACTTGCTGACAAAATATGCAACGTGACACAAACTTCACAATATTCTGCTTCATGTTCCTCCACTAGAAAGAATCACGCAAATCGCGATACATCTTTTTTCCACCTGGATGTGCTGTGTAAGGGGCCGAATGAGCTTCTGTGAGGATTTCACTCCTTATCTGCTCATTGTTAAGAACACAGAGTCGACCCATAAACATCATTGTTGAGTCTAAGGCAATCTTGAATCCTGGTTGCCGTGAGGTCCCTACTTCAGACCTGATCTTCTCTAGATATTTGTCATCCTTCTGGGCCACTACAATCCGATCTCTTAAGTCTGGCTTAACAACTAAGTTTGCTAGCCTACCAGACTTTCAGGTTGATGGGCTTAGCATTTCAATCCTTAAATTCTAAAAATCCCGAATCAACTGTCCTAAATAGTACCCAATGCTGATAGCTATCCAGCATTCTTCCTACTCAATGCATCAGCCACGGCATTGGCTTTACCCAGATGGCAAAGAATAGTATAGTCATAATCCTTTACCAACTTCAGCCATCATCGCTGCCTCATGTTCAGCTCCTTTTGGATAAAGAAATATTTCAAGGTTCCGTGATCCGTGTATATCTCGCATTTGCTCCCATACAAGTAGTGCCGCCATATATTTAGAGCATGCACTACTGCTGCAAGCTCCAGGTCATGAGTGGGATAGTTTTGCTCATGTGTTTTCAACTGTCTCGATGCATAAGCAACCACCTTCCCATGCTACATAAGAACACATCCCAGACCATGTTTTGATGCATCAGTGTAAATAACGAATCCTTCAGCACCATCGGGAATGGTCAAAACTGGAGCTGATACTAACCTCTTCTTTAATTCCTGAAAACTTTGTTCACACTTGTCTGTCCATTGAAATTTAACATCCTTTTGTGTCTGCTGAGTCATAGTGCCTGCTATCTTAGAGAAACCCTTAATGAATCACCATAGTATCCGGCTAACCCTATAAAGCTTCTCACATCTCCGGCATGAGCAGGTGTTGGCCAGTGCATCACGGCCTCAACTTTAGAAGGATCAACTTCAATACCTTTGGCTGTCACGACATGACCCAGGAACCCAATCCTCTCAAGACAAAATTCGCATTTCTTAAATTTGGCGAGATCGGAAGAGCGTCGTGTAGCTCTCAAAGTGCCCAGCATAATCCTCAAGTGCTCTTCATGCTGTTCCAGATCTTTCGAGTAAACCAGTATGTCATCAATAAAGACAATGATGAATTTATCCAGGTACTAGTGAAAAACTTGATTCATCAAATCTATGAACACTACAGGAGCGTTCGTGAGACCAAATGGCATCACCGTGAAATCATAGTGTCCATAACGGGTCCTAAATGTCATCTTAGGTATGTCAACTACCTTGATCTTTAATTGCTGATATCCAGATCTGAGATCAATTTTCGAGAATACTGCTGCACCTCTTAGCTAATCGAATAAGTCTTCAATCTTCGGAAGAGGATATTTATTCTTTATCGCCAGCTTGTTGAGTTCTCGGTAGTCGATGCACATTCTCGTGCTGCCATCTTTCTTTTTAACAAATAGAACCGGTGCTCCCCAACGGGACACACTTGGTCTGATGAAACCCTTCTCCAATAGCTCTTCTAGTTGAACTTTCAATTCCTGCAACTCTTTAGGTGCCATACGACATAGAGCTTTAGACACTGGTGCTACACTGGGTACCAAATCTATGGAGAATTCTACCTGCCTATCTGGTGAAACCCCTAGTAAATCCTCTGGGAACACATCTGTGTACTCACAAACCACTGGTACATAGTCTAACGTGATTTCAGTCGTTAGCTCACCGTAAAGGCTAGCCAAATATCCCTGGCAAACTGCCTTTTGCCAACAACCTCTCTGCCTGCATGCTGAAATAAGGAAAGAAAGTGCTTTGACCTTTGATCCATAGAATCTAAATGCCTCTTCCCCATTTTTCTGAAACACCACTTCCTTTTCATGGCATGTGATGGTGGCACGGTTATAGCTTAACCAATCCATACCCATTATAATGTCAAAGTCTTTCGTCTAGATTATGTTCAGATCTACCTTCAATATAAGTCCGTCAAAATCAATCGGTACAGTCTGAACTATCACATTTGTCTTAATAGTTCCCTCTGAAGAGAGGCTAACCTCAAGTGAACTACCCGTTCTCTCTCCTACTCATTTCAGTCTAGCTAGGCATGAGGTAGATATAAAAGAATGCGTGGCACCTGAGTCTATCAGCACATATAAGGGAATACTAGAAGCAGACAGTATACCTGTTATCATATAACATTACTATCAAAGAACTGCACATCACAACATCTAAATCAAGACATGTATAGGAATACCATAATTAATTAGTATACCTGCTATCACGTCAGCGTCATTGATGGCATCATCGTGCGTCATAGCAAATACACGAGCCTTGCATTTATTAGCCTGCTGCGTGCCTTTCTTCTAGTCAGTGCTCTGAGTAGGAGTGTTCAGGCAATCAGATGAAAAATGGCCCGGCTGGCTGCACGTATAACATACTCCTTCTTACAGTTAGGACACGGTGGAATTGAGTTAGGACTCTATCCACCAGTCGATCTTGTGTTTGGCTTCTTGTTGGATGCCTAGTTTCTATTTTTCCCTTGATACGGCCCTTGCCATTTCCTCTTTCCTTGATTGTACTGATTGCTCTTACTCCCTGGACCATTATAATGTGCCCCAGAATATGCTATTTTTTGGGCCACCTTCACCACCTGCCCAGAAGTGGGTAATGAACAAGAGTAGACAATCTAGAAGAAACTCGAACTCCTTATGACCTAGAAGAGCCTGTGGGAAGTATTTATCTGTATTTCTGTCTTGAACTGTTCCCAAGTTAGGTTCCTTTGCTCCTCCTGTGTCCTAGTCCTATACACAGACTCCCACCAATAGCCAGCACGCCTTTCAAGTATGAATTCTGCATACAACACCTTCTGATCATCAGGGCATAAGATATGGCAGAAGATCTTTTCAATAGACCTTATCCACTCTTCCGCGGCTAACGGATCATCGCCACCATCAAACCTAGGTGGCCTGCATCTACGGAACTACTCCACAATGGACAGGGGTGGAGCAGCTTGAGCTACAGGAGCGCCTTGTCGGAGGTCTTGCACTGCTTGGAGAGATCGGAAGAGCGTTGGCTTGTGTATTTCCTCGTGCCACTTCCTCTACACAGGAAGCCAAAACGAGTTTATTCCCATTGTTATCTAATTATAACACAAACATTGGTGTATAACAAGCAAAACCACTCATCAACAAAGAGATAAGATGGAAACTTTATTTTATTAATACTGAATATCCTTTAAACGAAGAGTACAAAATATCTTAAATGAATAAATGAAACTGTAAACTGAAATAAATGCTATGATAAACTGCAGTTCCCATCTATCTGTCTGCTGCACTACTAATCTAGCCATCCATTTCCCCCGTTATCCGCCGGCAGTGTACTAGGGGTATAAGTAGGGGTGCTTCCGCCCAGTGGTGTACTTGGGGTAAACTCATAAGGTCCGTACACTTCGAACACCGTATTAGATACCTCGTGATTCTCATCTAGCATTATCACCTCCTCATCCACAACTTCTGGAACTTGTTCGGGGATAGGCATTGGCACATGTGCCTCCCCTCGCATCAACAACTCGTCACAGAAGGTTTGGTAATCAACATCCATCGCATGACGCCTTCTCAACTCTCCAAGCAACTGGGAGATCTGGGGGTACCGGTTCCCCGAAAAGGTCGATATCAAGGGACCAATAGAATCTGCATTATTTGTCCTGAACCCATTGGCAATGGCTTCATGACGGGCCATATTATAACCAAGTGTGTGTTCTGATATGGTAGCTCTAGGCGCAAGCCTATATGACAGGTACCTATGGAAGATTGTATCGGTTCTTGCCCTGAATTCTTTCCTCCTACTTCTCGTCGTGGGTGCCGTATCTGAAAGTGCTGTCTATGCAAAGTCCAGCTAAGTACGACTATTCTGTCAATTTAAGCTAACTTCGAGGACAAAGAAATCATTAAATCTTTTCTTAAAATAATTGCATACTATGCCCAAACTCGCTTCTTTCGTAAAGTCGAATACAAGTCTTCTTTCTTAAATATCTGTCTTACAAAGTTTCATAAATAATATGTATTCAACATAACATCGTAAAAACTTTCAAAATAATTACCAAACAAATAAATCTTCTTTTACTTTCAGAGTCAGTGGAGGAAGCAATGGCAGTGGCAACCTATAGAAATTCTTAACTTTATTTTAGTAAAATGTTTTTCTGAAAAATTTTACAAGTTTATAGAAACGTAGAACTTTTCTCTGATACCAAACTGTAACGCCCCGAATTTTGAGCACCCAGGACGTTAACAAAATTCTCTTCCTCTTTTAACAATAAGCAATTAACAGCAGGTAAAAAAAATATACGGAAAAATAAACTTGGAAATTAATATCTCGAAAAAAAACTTATCAATGTCCAAGAATAAGGAATTCAAAAATATTCACGAACAAGTAAAAATATTTAATTTATTCCAAAATAAATTCAAAATTTGACGCCACCACTGCTCAGTGCCTCTCCTCTAATTCTGAACCTGC
This sequence comes from Nyctanthes arbor-tristis, assembly GCA_963692815.1. Taxonomy (NCBI): domain Eukaryota; kingdom Viridiplantae; phylum Streptophyta; class Magnoliopsida; order Lamiales; family Oleaceae; genus Nyctanthes; species Nyctanthes arbor-tristis. Next base: position 28,044 of record CAVNYN010270170.1, read on the forward strand.
AAAATGTTGTAATTTGAAAGGATGATAGAAATATTCAGTAGTCTCGGCGCAAATTAATTAATCAATACCACAAATATACATATAAACCGATCTCACATGAATATCTCAAATAAGTTCTTTACTCGAAAACAAGCATCGTATGGTAAATATAGGTTTCTGACTCTCGTATCATGCTATAAAGCAAGTAAATACTAGCGCATAGTAATCAAGTATTGCATGCTTCTCATAATATTCTCGTGTCGTCTCGTCTTAAGTATAAAGCAAATAAGCCCATGCATATAATAAACATATAAATCACATATTCAATGCAATAGGATAGCACAGATCAATTAATTTTGCATATACTTTTGAAAATAACTTTTTCTAAAAAAATTGAGACTACCTTAAACTTGTGAGCTAGACAACCTTTGTAAAATCCTACTTGTTTATGAATCTTTATGCCTCATCTAGTCACAATAACATAATTTATTTTAGTATACAGGAAATAATACTTTATAAAAAAGAAATAAATTTTAAGGACTAAATTGAAATATTGGAATAGTTTAGGGCTGGGACTAAAAAGGTGGATGACAAAATTTAGGGCTGAGTTCATGAAAACCGAACGTTAAAATCCCTATTTGACTAAGTTGAAAGTCTTGGGACTGAACTAAATAGATCGGGAAATCTGGGGACTGACGTTTTAAAATTTCTGAAAAATAGGGACCCTGAGTGCAAAATTAACATAATATAATTCCCAATTCACTCAGTTCGGCCGAGACAAGCGAAATGAATTTGGGTGTAGGTTTTTCAACCAAAACGGCGTGCGACAGAAGACTACAAAGTTGACGCCGGCGAAAGGGATTCCGGCGAGAGGGTGAGAGATGCGGCTGGGGTTTGCGTTGGCCAAGGAGTTGTCGCTCAATTTTTTTGGGTTGCAAGTAGGGGGCTGGCAGGGGCCGCGGTCAGGCTCAACGACCGATTTGGGGGGGTCGACCGAAAGTTGGGTCCGCGGGTAGGTAGCATGGGCGACGTTTGGGTTCGGAATTTCGGTCGTGACTTAGAGGACCTAGAAGGAGTCGCGGAGGTTGACACTCTGGCAGCGGGGGTCGCGGTGGCTGTTCGATCGCAGATAAGGGGTGCGATTCGGGCGAGCGATGTGTTCACACGGGTAGGATCAGTTGGGGTTCCATGGTTTTGATCGGAAGAGCGTCGTGTTTTATTTGTTTTTTTTTTCTGGCCGATGGCGGTAGGGGTGTGTGGGTTGGTTTGGATTTGCCGCAGGGATGGAGGTGACTGGCCAATGAAATTCCAGCGATGAAGGGGCGTTAGCCGGCGGTGGAAAGTGCCTCACGTGTGTCTGATTGTGTAATTTGCGCACAAGATTTCTTGAGTGCATTCTATGGCTATGTGTATCTGTGTGTATATTGATGTGTATGTACTAAGAAGAAAAACAAGCAGCGGACATGAAGAAACCACATACCAGTGCTCGACTCAAGGAATGGAACCAAAATTCTGGCTGAAAATTTGTGTAAAAGATGTGTGCTTAGAGGACGAATGTATAGACTTGGAGGTGGTGTTTTATTCTAAGTTGGTTATTGAATGGGAGTAGGATAAAAAAAAAATGGGTTTCCTTTTGTTAATTGGAATTGTATTTGACGTGAAAGAGTTTCAAAATTTGATGTCTGATAAAACTTGAAATCAAATTATATATATGTATATATGTAAAATTTGAATATAAAATTTGGAATTTGTTTGGATTTAAAATATAATAAAATGGTTTTAACATAAATTTAATTAAGTTCTTAAAGTGCGACTGACTAGACGAGCGTGAACTCAAAGAACTTTAAAATTGAAGAGATTATAGCGACGCGAAATTAATAAAATCTATTTTCTAAAAAAATTCGGGTCACTACAAGCCACTTACTTGGTCGAATAATAGAGTGTGTAGCGTTTGGATAAGGTATTGTTGAATCAAGGCGCTGCATCTTTCTTTTCTCAATTTACGATTAGACACTAGAGTAGACACTACTTTGATACACGACGCTCTTCCGATCTTCAGTGGTTATTGGTTAGTCAGTCTGGGCCACGGCCTTTTAAATTTTTTAATGTTTGGACCAGACATGATGATTTTCAGTCATTTGCCGCTTAAAAGTGGTCATTACCCACCCATTTTACGGGCATGGCTGCTTTCTGGGAGAAGTTTTTTAGATTGAAGTAGGGTCTAGGATGGTGGAATAGGCATGTGTTTGGTGATATCTTTTAGAGGGTTAGGGAGGCGGAGTTGTTAGTTGATTAGGCTGAGAAGGTTTTTGACTCTGACCCTATGCAGTTAAATTGTAAGCAGTTGCACGGGGTTCAGGCAGACCTGAATCGCATTCTAGCTATTAAGGAGGGCTTTTGGAAACAAAAATCTGGGGTTAGATGGTTAGTTGAAGGTGACCATAATACCAGATATTTCCACTCTATGGTCCAGCGCTGGCGTATTAGATCTAATATTCATTCTATTAGGGCTCTGAATGATTCTATTTTGTCTGATCAGTTGGGCATTCAGAGTTCTGCTATTAATTTTTTCCAGTCTTTGTTGACTTCTTCTGGTGAGCTGATACAACAGCTTCAGCCTGGTATTATCTCACCCTGTTAAAAAGCTAGCTGTGACTGACGGTCCTTCTACTTGGAACAATTTCTACCATCGTGACTTAGAGCAAGCCTATTTGTTGCTAACTTGCAATTTAAAAATAGATCAGCCACTGTGTACTTATTTTTTAACTATTGGTCTAGTATATGTAGGAATAAGAGGCTTCATTGTACTTTACAGAATGAGTACATTTATCAATTTAAACCAAGGCAGGAACTTGTTAATGTTTTACTCCAACTTTGTTGTATAAACAAATAATGGGGTTTGTTCTTTCACTTATATATCTTTACTATGTGTACATGCTTTATCTAATTTGCCTAAAAGAGATCGGAAGTCCATTTAACAATCAGCTGATTCGAATGGTATGGCTATATCATTTTATGTGTCTAAACTGTTGCTTGATGAACACATTCCTGAAGTTGAAGAATTCCGCATCTAATATATGGTTTGCCCAGAAAACACTCAATTTTGCACTATTTACTTATAATTTTCACTCTTAATAACTTCAATATAAACGCTAGGTTTTTAAGCATGAGGACTTCTGCTTCGTAGCCGTCTGGCCAACTATTTTCTTCCTCTTGTATATCAGTTGATGATGGAAAGGAGATCGGTCTCACACGAACCATTGCTGAATTATCGTCAACCAAGGAGGTATCATTAATTCGGAATTTTGATTTGCATATATCACTATCCACTGCCTAAAGGAGTTATATTAGATTCCTTGATCACAATTCCTATGATAGATATTATTTTATATGTGAAATTTAAACCATAAGACCGAATTATTCATGAATGATTTCATATACTACGTTACTTTTTATAATTCCTAAGTCACCCGTATTAACTCAATATCCTTATATTTGACTACTAAAATAAAATATCATTATGTTGGTGATATAAACGTCAAGAGCACTATTATAAGTATATTGTATATCTAATTCACCTATTTGAAGTAAAGTTATTAAATTTTGGTAAATTGCAATGTTCTAATATTATTTTCTTATATTATTGCCTAAGATAACATACATCCAATATTGGAAATTTAAATCAAAGATTCGTAAATTTAGCTTTCTATACATATATATATCTATAGAATCATACTTTATGAAAACTGAACGTTCACTATTTAACTCAAGTCACCCAAATTCACGCCACTGTGTCTCAGCCATTTATTGTGTAAATCATCTTCTTAAGCATTAGTTATTAAACTGTAATCTCCCATATACTTTAACCATTCCAGTGAATTGCTTCAGAAACCAAATCCAATCCAGCCTATAAGGTAATTTTTTGTGTTGACTGTTGTTTGATTTAATCTCAATTTATTTCATAATGAATGTTAACACCTTTGCAGTGCAAATTTCATAATTTTCTTACTTCAATTTGATTCTTCATAGACTGTGGCAGAAGACTTTCCATGTTGCTTTAATCGGCCATATCCAGCCATTCCAGTCGACCATTCCTAGTATTTCATAGACTTTGTTTGAAGCATTTCTGGCCCATTCCAGATTAGTTGACCATATCCCATTGTTCCAATTGGATTGTGTCGATAGTTTGCAAATATCTTCTTATTCTTACCCAATTGTAATATCAGAATTAATTCCGCCCTACTCTCGTGAACTGCTACAGCAATGAAACCCCATCCATTCCATCAGGTAATTGTTTCTGTTAAATATTTTCATCTCAATTAGTTTCATCTAAATGCTCGGTTTAGCTCAAAAAATGGTTTTTCAAAAACTGCTCACTGTAGACATCTACTCCGGAGATGTTCAAGCAGCCTTGGTGATTTGTCCAGCAGTGTATTTTGAGCATTCCACCTTGGTCGATGACATTCCAGATTTTCCGTCGTGTTGTGTCCATAATTGCTGCCGGAAATTAATTAACCTCCTTTTCGACGTGTTTGAAGTCGGACACAGCTAACTGTGGTTTCCAGGTGTGTCATTTCAGTCAAGGATATCCTACTTTCATGATCCGGAAGCTATCTTGGTAATTCATCCACTACAGTTACATTGCAAAATCGATTTTTTTTGTACATTCAATATATTTTTCTTACTGCCACTCATAAGCTACAATATTTGAAATGTAATGATAAATGTCTTATCGATGTTCATACCGGTGCATGCAAAATTAACACTACCAATTAATTAGTAATGTTAATTTAGAAATGGAATTTATATTCTGTTTCTAATTAGTAACGGAACTTTTTGTTACTAATTAGTAACAGAACATTCTGTTATTAATTAGTAACGGAATTTTCTGTTACTAAATAGTAACATATTAGACTTTACTAATTCCGTTACTAATCATGGGCTAGAATTTAAAAAATATATATATATTTTTGTTTAACCCCAACCCGACCAGCCTACCTAACCCACAAGAATTAATTCCCCATAGTGCTCTTGTATTCATACTCGAGCTCTAGTAGTTTGCGAGTAAAGTCCCAACCACCAGGCTACCATCTCTCTTTATTAATATATTGCCCTATAATTATATAATGTATGTTCTCTAGTGATTTTGCTAATTCAAAAATATCAAATTTTCTTTTTCAAACATTAGAGCTTTTTTATTAATTAAACTTTTTGTTATATATTATTTTATATATGTCATTTATACTCAAAATATCGAATTATAAAATTTTTTGTTGTTTAAGAAATTAGTAATAGAAAGGTCTGTTGATAATAATGACAAATGGTTTCCGGTGCTATTTAGTAATGGATGGGTATTGAGAAAGTGGCACCAGAAATGATTCTATTACTAATTTCATGGCTATGTGCGCTCCGTTACTAACACATTACTATTTTGTTGCTAATAGTGGCAATTTGTTTCTTTTGCCATTCAGTAACAGATTGGTAATGAAAAATTAGCAACATAAATGATTTCATTACTAATGTCGTAGCTATGCACGCTCCGTTATTAACACGTTACTATTGCTAATAGTAACAATTCATTTCTGTTACCGTTTAGTAATGGATTGGTAATGAAAAATTATCAATAGAAATGATTCAATTACTAATGCCTTGTCGATGTGTACTCCCTTACTAGCATGTTACTATTCTGGTGCTAATTGTAGCAATTTGTTTCCATTTCTATTCAGTAACAGATTGGTAGTAAAAAAGTAGCAACAGCAATGATCCATTACTAATTCTGTGGCCATGCGCATTCCGTTACTAACATGTTACTATTCTGTTGTTAATAGTAACAAATTGTTTCCGTTACTAAAATTTTATTACTATTAGCTCCTTTTCTAGTTTACTAGTATTCTCACACATGCGTTTGCACGAGACTATTTTAAAACTCAGTAATATAATCTAATAGGTATCCCAAGATAATATTCGTTCAAGTATAAAAAATGAAGTGTCATAAAAGAAATGTTAAAGCTAACTATATTAATCACATAAAAAGTGTACCGTAGAACAGTATATGAATTTTGTTATCCAAAGTAATAATAAAGAAGAGAATTATGTTATCCAAAGCAACATCACCATCGCATCTATCATTAAAATATAAATAAAAATTCTAAGAAAAATAAATATAATATAAATATTTAATAAGTAATATATACGTCTAAAAAATACGGTGCCTTATAAAAGTGATAATTTAAACAAATCATTAAATATTAATGAGTCGTCAATGCAAAATTAAAAAATAGAAAGAATATGGATTAAATTAAAAAATATGGATTAAATATTTTAAAAACAATAGAAAGAAGCAAATCAATAATGAACCCATAAATAGTAGTCAATACAAAATTAAAAAATTCAATAAGGGTTAATTTGTAAGGAAGAAAACAGTGTGCATGGCAATTTTTATTTTCAATGCTTATGAAGTTTTACTGCAAAAATGATTCAAGTTTGTGGTATACATAAGAATATGAAAAAGCAACAAAAAAATGGTTTATAAGCATTAAAACTTAAATAGTTGTCTATGCCATTTTAATTGTGATTATTTAAGTAAATTTAAAAATGCTGTTGAAGATCAAATCATTAGTTAGTCGAAGATCGAATATAGTTGCACTATATACTACCATATGAAATTGATAAGTAGCTTTACATTGTCCGATACAAACTACATACACTTATAATTAAAAAAGATTAGTCTGATAATTAATATAAACATTATGGCAGAAAATTAATATAAACATTATCGCGGAAAGGAAAAGCATATGTATAATAATTCAATTAAGAGTAGACAATGATCAACTCCTTCTAAACTGCCTTATAGACACATAAATAATTGAACGTCAACAATTGTAATGAAAAACATTAATATTATAAATATATAAAATGCCTATGCTGATATACAGCATAAAGCAAAAAAAATAAAAAAAAGGTGGGGCCACATCAATCAATTGCGCAAAAAAAAAAAGGAAAGATTACATCAAAATAAAAGATATTAATCTCCATTTGTTGGCTAAATCAATTGATGCTCCATTAACCTCTGTCTTAAGACGACATCAAATCACAAATACCCCAGATGAGAGAATGCAACTTAGGTGATTTTGCTCCAACAAAGCAATTCTAATAATAAGTTGACCCGAGTCAGATACAACGACCTTTCTTCTGTCATTTCCAATAAGTTGCAATGCCATATAATAATACAAAACTAAGAATAGAATTCTCTTAACATATTTTTATGCTCCCCTTAAAAAATATACTTATATTACAACCAACAAAATTCAAAACCTAGTAGGAAATTACAATTATATACAATAAAATTTATCTCATATTATAATAAGGACTCATTAGGGAAACAAATTCCATCCAGCAAAAAATAAATAAATAAAATGATATTCAAAAACCAATGTTCAATCATCATGAAAGTAAAACAATTTAGCAAGTGAGAAAGTATCTCAAAACAAAAGAAAAATCATGTAAAGAAACATAAGCTGTTAGCAAACTCAACAACAGCAAAACAAAATAATTCAACCCCCATGAACTGGACAAACTAAAAATATTGTTTAATGCAAAAAACCATACATAAAGGAATAATGAATAAAGTGTTTTTTTCAGGTTGTGATCCTCAAATGTCAACCGCATCAAGGCTTTTCTGATTTTATGACCCTCCGACTCTTATTCACAATTTTGGCCCGATGAACCAGGCTCATTACAATGATCATTATCTGCCCTCATTCTTTTGTTGGGAGTAGCAAGGTCAACAACAACATCATCATCATCCAAAACAGGCTCAACCGTCTGACCAATATATATATATATCTATATATACAAGAAAACATCACACAAAAATAATTCTAGATCACACACCAAATCTGATTCCTGAAGCAAATAAAAAAATAATGATTAATGAATTGGTAAACAATAAATGGAAAATGTAAATCATTAAATTGTTCTTACCTCTGAATTAGACGGCATCCCAGGTGCAAAGTGCTCAATCAGCTCGTGATTCTCTGATATCCAGACGACTGAATAGACCTTCTATTTATTACTATTAATGTTTACGAGCTTGACATCAATCGTAAATAATAACTTCATCCCGACAAATTTCAATATATCTTTTGGGCAACTTACATAGCCGCCAGTGTCCTAATAAGATTATATCAGTATTTCGAAATGAAAAATACATAGAGCTTATTGAAAATAAAAGATAACCATAAAATAAAATACCCTGAATAGTTGGTCGCGTATCTGACTAGGTGGTTTGTGGAGTACATGAACACTCTCACGGTCCCATAATATAAGGATAGCAGTAATTCCTTGATGTTCAACATCTACACTAATGTAGTACCTATACACACCGGATGTAAATAATTTATTACAGATACGACGCTCTTCCGATCTCCCTTACCCTTCGGGGTTACTTTCTTTAGACAATCCTTGGTAATACAACCATAATAACACCAATTCCTCTTGGAAAATTCTTGTTGGACAAAAAAAGAGACAAAATGTTTGACAAAATTGACAAGTGTTGGGTGTAATTGGTGTTGATGTAAAAGTGATGTGATGTGTTGAAAAACATGATTGTGCTATGTGTCAGTTTCGTTAAACCTTTTGTATTTGTTTATGTTCAAATAGCACAACCCATTCCTATTTGAAATAATGTCAGACTTAGTTTTTATCAACCAACAAGGGCGAGCCTAGACAATAAAATCAGAGAGGTGTAAGTTAATATTCCACACTAATAAAAAAAAATACATTAGTAGCTTAACATTAGATTTATACTTCTTTCAGTGTAATAAGTTGTTGAACTGTTACAACAGCATTAGGATCAATGCCATCACACAATGTCTGAACAAAAGAAGAAGAAAGCTGACTAAATCTATCAACAGGACTATCATCCTATCCCAACAACCTAGGATAAAACCCAAAAATAAGCCTACAAACAAAAAATTAACTCATGATTCGTAATTACAAATGAAAGAACATCACTAACCTATTGTGGAACTCCTCCACTTCTGGTATATGTTCATTGATTATCAACTTCGTCACATTATAAGAGTTGGATATTTTAACCTGACCGTCTATTTTAAAGAAGCATTAAAAAAAATCACAAAGGCAGTAACATACAAAAGGTACATTTCAAAGAAATAGTGATAAAGAATTAAGAACATATAGCCAAATTTAAGCCTATAGAATTGAAGAATAACAATCACTAGACCAGCAGGGGGTATCTCCATGTACTTGTATAGTTGATCAGCATAGTCATTCTATTGTGTACATTGGAGGCGTCTTCTCCTATAATAAAGAGCACCAAAAAAGTTTAGAATGGGAAATGCAACAAACTGAATTTTATAAAAATAAAGTGTAAAAAGTTAAAGAATTATGATGATGATGATACACTAGGTCTTCCAAATAAAACTCCATGGATCTTGTATCTTTCTCAGAAGACGTATGCAGTTTAAGGTATGCAGTTTAAGGTCTTCACTGGGAATCAACAGAAATAACTTTTTTGGGATCCCACTTTGCAAAAAAGAAAAAAAAAAGCATGTTTCTTGTCAAGCTTGGCATTCACCGAAGTTAAACGATGCAATTGGAGAGACATCTTGAACCAAAAAAATTGAATAGTAATTCAGAAGTGCTGCTATGGTAGAACTAATAACAGATGAAGAAAATTAATATTTGAGATGGGTAGATGAATGTGACTCCCTTGGCTTATAAAGGGATTGAGCCAGAGAAGAAGAAAGAAATATCCAAGAAATTAAAATCAGTAAAAACCCCAAAGATAGTGATTAGGGCTCATACCAAAATTAAAACTTTGTAGCGGGACAAATTCCAATCCATATTCTGAACTATTACCAGTCGAAAGAATATCCCCTTTGAGCCAAAAATGCATTCTTTGATCACAGAAAAAAGAAAGACACCAATATAGAGGATTTATAACAAAAATAAATCATCTAATCAGTGCAAGGAAAAATGAGTAGACAATTTACCTAAATTATGCGAGATTGACTACTATTAGAGGATCTATGCGCGATTGATTGCAGTTAGAGGTTCTCAAAAATTTGAGTAAATAAGGAAAATGGGAACAGAGGAAAACAGTAAAGTGGAAACGATTGAGTAAATAAGGAAAATGGGGACGCAAGAAGACGGTAAAGTGGACACGGATGAGTGCTTGGAAAAGAGGACGTCAAAGTCAAATTTTGATTAAACAAAGGAAAATGAGAAACAGGTGTGGATCACAATCTGTTTTAGGTATTTAAAAATAAAGGAAATTCCTATATTAAAAAGGGGAAAAAATGTGTCAAGTACTAAAAAAAAATATATTTCAAAGAAATAATAATTAAAAAAAGTCTTAAAGAAATATTAAATAGTGATGTTACCATTGACATCACCAAAAATCTTATAGAGCCCAACTAAATGCGGGAAAAAAAAATCTACCAGACACTTTTCTTATTATATATATATAGATTTATCTGTTCTTCCATGTCAAACATGACATAGCAAGTTTAAGCTATTGATCAATTCATCACACTACGAATTAGTATGCAAATTTTATTGAAATTTTAGCAAAAAAAAAATTATTTGCCAATTGGATTGTACATTGTACTTTTTAAATATACACTATGCATGTTTTTATGCAGTTGAAATGGCCAACTATATTTCATTCATTGTATTTTCTTTAAATTGTATTATATAATTCACTCCATGAATAAGTTATCGTATGCGAAAATTTGTATTATATAATTCATTCTATGTATAATATATAGTATGTGAAAAATAAATTAAATTTTAAATGTTAGTTAATTGTAAATATATATTTTATACTAATATTTGTTCTAATTGACTTTCATCTATCAATCATCTATCAATTAATACGTGTTGTAAGATATTGACTTTAGCAACGTTTAATCATTCAATCTTTCTAAAACCATATGGCGCTAATGTTTGTAATAGTCGACTTTTTTTCTGTGGTTGAACATCTAATCTATCTGAACAGAATAAACTTTATTTTTATTGTGCCCTTCATCATTTTAATAATATGCAGTTTCTTTATTTGTTTATTAACCTATTTCAACATATTTTAAGTCTTAGAAGCATACCACGAGGAAATTGACAAGTCAACTATCATAAATGGTGGAAGATGAAGGCATTTAGATGAAAGCAATCAATTGAGGACTTATTGTAACAATGCTTCCAATCCCAAGAAGGCTAGGGTTTTTGAACCTACAAGTAATTCTTTGAATATGAAGATTAGAGCATTTCATGATCACCCACTGTCGAGTGGGTGTACAAGCCCTTTTACTTATGTCACTAATTGTATGTTTTAAGTTAAAAAACCTAATAACTTTTTAAATATTAGCCACTGATTTGGCCTTAAAATTTCCCTATCTCTTTATAGTACTCAATGCAAGGACATCCTCAATAGTTGAATATGTTGAAAGACCAATTTCAAGGACTACATGTGGTTATCATCATAATAAAGTTCCAGACAAAGCTAATGATCATCGTGTACAGATGTCAAGTGTTTCTAAAAATTTCACGGATATTCCTGGGCCCATGAATGTATCTACACAGATAATGGTATTGATGCTTCTAATAAGTGTAAAGCCAACATTACTTTGAATTAATTTGTCATTGAAATGCTTTTTTAGACTAATATAGTAAGCGTATTTCATTATTCAATTTGCAAACATATTTGATGATTTATCTGGTAGCGAGGATAATGATATCATATATTATGGTATGCAAAATGTAATTTACATTGATTTTGAATCATTTTAGCTCTATAATGTCCTATAGAAATAATATTTCAAACGCCATTATTTAATTTACTTTATGTCAAACTCTATTTGACAGAGGAAGATGCAGAATATGCAGGATATTCGACTAAAGGTACCCATACATTTTTTGTTTCTACTAATTTGTAACTATTTAAAATCATATTTTTCTCACCATTAATACACACTGTCTCTTCAATTTAAATTGGTTATTCTTTTATCTTCAATTGTACATATAATTAACAATAGTTATCTTTGCCATTTAAACGTTATTATTTTCAAACAATTCAACTCATTCGGACCTTGGGGATCCTATTCATGAATGTGAATAGTGTGGTGCTCAATTTTAGCACACTAAAAGGTTAAAAAAATGTTACAATTTAAGGGCTCCAAAGTTCTCCTTGTGTTTGGTCTTAAAAAAAAGTTCTCCTTCTGTTGCAATCAAGGAAATGTTGTGCTTCCTATCAAGAAGGTACCTCCTAAAGTTCTAAATAATTTGATATTTCGATCAGATGAAAAGAGTCAGCACTTTTTTGAAAACATTTGGTCGTATAATTCATTGTTTCCATTTACATCAATGGGTGGAAAGATAGACAAGGATATAAACACTGGTAGAATAACGCCTATATTTTGGTTGAATAGGCAAAACTACCACAGGATTGGTAGCCTACTTCTTGCTGTGGGAAGCAACTTAAATTCTTACATATGTATTTATCAGATCCAGATAAAGAGATTGCACGTAGAATTGCATTCGTCAGGTCAGTTCTATATTATAAGAATATTTATGTACTTTTATCTTAACCTTGAACTATTTTTTAAAGTTTCATGATACGTGATATTTTTTATTAATCTAGGTCTGCTGGACTCACCATACTGTATGATACAGTGGTTTCTAATCTTAAGGATATACTTGACACCTATAAGTCATTCAAAACGGCTAGGGAATAGATTCAAAGAGACTAACTCTAGAAATTTGAAATTGAAGCTCATTGGAAAAAGGAATTCAGAGAAGCGAATGTATAATACTCCTAGTGTTTGTAAAGTAGCCACACTTATTGAAGGGGACTTCAATGCTAATAAAAGATAGAGATGTTGTCATTCCAACCAAGTTAAAGGATTTTCAATTCATGTATGAGTTGAATCTTTTTTTTCCTCGTCTTGCAATATCCGTTGTTATTCGAGTTTGGACAAATGGCCTTAGAGAGGATGTTTGCCTTACACAAGCATCTCAAAAGACATCTAGAGGGAGAAGGCAAGTTACCATGAAAGAATTCTTTTCATACAGGTTGCAGGAGAGGAAGAAAGAGTGTCCATATATCTTGAGATCGAGATGGTTATTTCAGCAGTTTATGGTTGATGGATAAACGATGATTGGGTCATCACTTGGCAAATATTAGATATCATCAGAAAGAGTTGAGTAGCGAATTGTTTAGTGGCTTAGCCGATACAGTTGCCCGTGGTGAGACAAATGCAGCAAAGCTAGGACAACTCATTGTATTGCCTAATTCATTCACAAGAAGTGCCTGCAACATGCTTCAAAATTACCAAGACGTAATGTCTATTTGTAGGTGGGTTGGATATCCCCATCTACTCAGCACATTTATGTGTGATCCTAAATGGCTTGAGATTGTTCATTTTGTTGGGACAGGGGACTGAATCCAGGTGATTGGCCAGATATCATTTGTAGAATATTCAAAATTAAGTTAGATAAACTCATTAAATATTTGAAGCAAAACAAGTTATTTGGTTTTAGTCAAAGCAGGTAATTTTTTTACTACTGAGTTGTATTTAACTCAAAACGTCATATATTCTACATTTTATTGGTCAATCCATGGTAGAAAAGTATGTTTTCCTTATTATGTATTTACTAATCAGTTTTTTATTTCTTTTTACACGTGTAGTTGTTTACCCTATGGAGTTCTAGAAACGAGGTTCGCCGTGTGCTCATATTGTCTTGTGGATGTCTCAGAAGGATAGACACATATCAGCTTCAGACATTGGTGAGATAATACCTGCAAAGATTCCAGACGAGGAACCTGAGCCTAATTATTACAATGTTGTGAAAGAGCTAATGGTCCATGGGCCATGTGAACCGTTGAAAAAACATTCTCCTTGCATCGATAAAAGTCGTTGTACAAAGCACTTTGCAAAAAAGTTTGTACATTGTGCTACTATTGATCCAAGTAGTTTTCCAGTTTATAAAAGAAGAGACAATGATAAGACAATTATAAAAAATGGAGTTGTTCTTGACAATAGATTTGTTATCCCACACAATCGTACTTTATTACTTAAATACGGGGTGCGCGTTAACGTGGAGTGGTATAACCAAACTCGATCAATCAAATACCTATGCAAGTACATAGATAAAGTCAATGACGCAATCCCTGTGGTATTCTCTGAGACTATTTATATTTTTTCAGCTCAAAAGGTCAATGAGACTAAGATGTATTACGACTATCACTATATCAAAACATGTGAGGCTGCCTGGGGAATTTTTGGATTTCATATCCATTACAGTGATATAGCTCTCGAGCAACTGAGCTTTCATTTGTCTGTAGAGCATACTGTTTTTTATTCTTTAAGTGAAGCTATCGATACATTACTTAATCAGCCTACGGTTTACTCAACAAAGTTTTCAGCATGGATAAAAGCAAATGAAAGGTATCTTGAAGCAAGAAAGTTAACATATGTTGAGTTCCCTAATAAGTTCACGTGGAAAAAGACAACAAAAGAGTGGGCTTCGAGGTAGAAAGGATTAGTAGTTGGACTCATATATTTTATGCGCCCTAAAGCTCTTCCGATCTCCTGAGGATATTGCTGATGCTATAAAAGATCCTACAAGTTATGATGACCTGGAGAAAATTAATGGGACCTTACATCCCACGTTTAGAGATGCTTACTATGCTCATGGCGCATTTGATAATGATAGGGACTACATTGGTGGTATTATAGAGGCAAGTCATTGAGGCTCTGCACACTCTCTTCGTAGTCTATTTGTTATTCTTTTATTATCAAACTCTTTAACAAATCCTAACCTATTTTAAAAGTAGCGCTGGCAATATCTATCGGAAAATATAATTTACACCGTAAGAAAGAATCTTAATGATGAAGGTAATGGGTTTTAATCTTTAAACTTTTAAACATACTGGAGATCTAATCTGGTTTATAGTATTAAATATGCCTGTTAATTGATTTATAATTGATTGTGCCCTTCAGTTTCATCTTTAAACAAATAAACAGTTTCGCAGAGTTGCAATTGAACGAGGATGAAATCAAGAATTATTGTTTTCTAGAAATTAAGAGGCTTTTGCAACAGAGGTGGAAGTCTCTTCTTGATTATGGAAGTATGCCTTCGCTGCTATTTCAAACATCCCTTTTGCTGATGACAGTCTCATATATGAAGAGTTCAGATATGATAAAATTACTTTGGCCGAGGAACACTCGACATTATTGTCTGACTTAACTGATGAACAGCGTTCCGTATATGACACTATAATGGGTTCTATATATGGCAATACTAGCAGTTTTTTTTTTATACGGACATGGTAGAACTGTGAAACCGATCTCTTTTGTGGAAAACTTTGTCAGTTGCTGTGAGATCCTGTGGAAAAATAGTGTTGAAGGTAGCATCCAGTGGTATACATCGCTTCTTCTGCCTGGTGGGAGAACTGTGAACTCAAGATTCGCTATTCCCCTCACTAAAACTGAAGAATTAACTTGCAACATAAAGCAGGGAAGTTTTCTAGCCAGGCTTATTGAGATGACTAAGTTAATTATTTGGGACGAGGCACCTATGATGAACATGTACTGCTTTGAAACTCTAGACCGGACTATGAGAGATGTCCTTCGATTCTCTACAAACTCTGATGTTGGTAAACCTTTCAGTGGCAAAACCATTGTATATGGTGGAGATTTCAGACATATTTTGCCAGTTATTCCTAAAAGGATGAGGCATGATATCGTATATTCGTCTTTGAACTCTTATTTCTTGTGAAAGCACTGTACGTCAAATTGAGAAAAAAATATGAGACTTAAAAATCTTGAAGGTGATCCCAATTCAGTAGCTCTCTAGAGTTTTTCAGATTGGATATTACAGGTTAGGGATGCCATTTTAGGAGACAGTGATGATGGAGAGTCAAATATTGATATACCAGACGATTAATTGGTGCATATCCTCTCTGATCCTATGGAACCTACTGTTAAGAGTACTTACCCAGATTTCTTGACACAGGACAAGTCAGCTTCTTATCTAAATATATGCACTATTCTTGCGCCTACCATTGAAGAGGTAGGCAAGGTTAATGATTATATGGTGAGGCAAACACGTCTGAATTAAAGACCTATTCAAGTTCTGATTCAGCCTCTTCATTTAAATCTGACAATGATTTTCTTCAAGAAATTCATTCACGTGAGTTCTTAAAAGGTATTAGATGTTCTGGAATGGCTAACTATGAGCTCAAGTTAAAGGTAGGTGTATGTGTAATGCTTATGCAGAATATTGACTACTCATATGGATTGTGTAATGGCACATGGCTTTTAGTGACAAGACTGGGAGATCATAATGTTGAGACCCAAATATTGTCGGGTCCAAATGCCAGACAGAAATTTTTTATTCCCAGATTAAGCCTCACTCCATCAGATGCTAGACTGCTATTCAACTTTCAACGCAGACAGTTTCCATTAATGGTCTGGTATGCAATAACTATTAATAAGAGTCAAAGTCAGTCTCTTGAGAATGTTGGTATTTTCTTGCGACGACCCGTATTTACTGATGGGCAGTTGTATATAGCAGTTTCAAGAGTAATAAGTTGGAATGGATTGAAGTTTATGATATATGATATCAATGGTCAAGCCGGCAGTTCTACATTGAATGTTGTTTAAAATGAGGTTTTCAACAATTTACAGTGCTTTGACTCTTTCGTTGTTAGGTGAGGACACTTTCATTTTTCTATCAATTTTAAACTTCTGTTATTAGCAGTCATTCTAATTAATTCAGTTTTGTTTACTAAATGCAGGTTATCTTGTGGCTTCCCCATTGATTTCAATGTGATGAACTTTTGTGTGTATATTTCACAATCACTCTCTTACATATTGTGTAACTTCCTATTATGATGATTAAATAATTAATGTTGCTGGCCTTTGAATCTCCAACACAAATATCATAGAGTTTTTCAGTATTATTGATATGTTTATTGTTGTCCATCGTCTGAAACATATTATAATGCGTTAAATAGATAATGGTAAAAGATTTTTTTTTTTTTTACTCACAAACACGTAAAACCTTAGGTTGTACAGATTTAAGAATATTTTATATAAAAGTGAATATTACTCTTGAATTGTTTAGATTATTTGACCAAGACATCTCATGCAAGACGGGTGAAATTACTAGTTAATTTAAAGCCTATTTAGTAAACGAAATATATTTGTGTTGTATTATAACATAAAATCCATTAACATTTGACTAGTTATTTCACATATGCGTTACACGGGATGATAATACCAGATAATATAAGCAATTCAAGAGGATTAAACATGATTGTAAAAAAATAATTTAAGTTACAATATTGACCATTTATGTGTGTAAAAAAAAATAATATAGTGCTACCCGTAATACAATATCTTTCATTAATAAAGATAAAAAATGGTCTACACAAAAAAACAAAGGAAAAATTGAAGAAAATTTTGGAGTTTGTATTAGGCTTCACCGCTGAATTTTTGGAGTATGTACTAGGTTGGCAGTGTATAACGCACGGAAAAATATATCGCATCTAATAAACATAGCTTTAATAAATGATGAAGGATAATACATATATTGCAACATTTATAGTAGAATTTGTTGTTTTGGCTATATTTAACACATATCATAATCTTTAGACCTTTTCAATATATAACCATGGAAATATTTATATAAAATTGTCTATGAGTTAACACCAACTTTTTCTTCAAAATGCACGTGTGATCTATTGCTCAGTTCTGTTTTTTTCCCCTTAACTTTTCTAAAATGTTTTAGTGATATCTAATTTTTCTTAACATACACCTTTTATAGACTAAATATTTTAACATGTTAACATAATTTTATCAGTGTTCAAAGAACTAAACTGTCATGACCAATTCATCGGAAAAATCAAGAATTAGCGAATATTGGAACCAATCTGTAAAGCAATACAACATTATGAGATAAAACACAGATACAGTTCACTGGTTCACAATAAGCTTTTTTTTCAATAATGATTCATTAAAATTTTGAAGTTTTTGGAAACTTAGTGCCAATAAATTAAGGCTCTATTGCGCATAACCATTCTCTAAGTAGATTAATATAGGCTTACATTTTCAGTTTTTTCACAAAATAACCTATGTGGGATAATCTTTTATGCTTGAAGTCACATTTTCAATCGCCCTTTAAAAAAGAAATATAATTTCAACCTTTTTCGGTGACAAATCCATATGGGAATTCAATTATAATGCTCAAAAGTCACTTAACTACACTTTTACTATAGAGTTTTGGCAATTATCTGATAGTTTATAAATTTTAGCATTTATTTTTTAGGTTTTCAATTAAAACCAGTTCGAATCATCTCGGTCCGTTTCAGCCTTTTAAACCTTGAACTGTTAGCTTTTCTAGTGCAATGACTAGCCCAGTTTTCTAAATATTGGCGACTACCAGAGCCAATCTAGAAAGTAATCCGACAGTGTGAGATAAACACAGATCAGGTTAACCAATTCATAATAAACTTTTTTCAATAATGAACCATTAAAATTTTAAACTTTTTAGAAGCTTAAGGCCCATAAGTTAAGACTCTATTATGCATAATCCTTCTTTACGCAACTTAAATATGGGCATACATCATCAATTCTTTTCACTAAAGAATTAATGTGGGACTCTCTTTCTATGCCTAAAGTCACATTTTCAATGGATCTTTAAAAAAGAATAAAATTTCAACCCTTTTTTAATGGCAAATCCATGGGGGAATTTAATTATAATACCCTAAATCACTTATTTAAACTTTTATTATAGAGTTTTGCTAATTATTTGACAATATGATAATTCACATTTATTTTTTAAGTTTTTAATTAAACCAGATCGACCTTTTAAACCTTGAACCATTAGCTTTTCAGGTTCAATTATCGGTTTTTTTTTTAACATTGAAGAATACTAGAACCAAGCCAAAAAGCAATATGATGATATGAGATAAACACAGATACGGTTCACTAGTTCACAATAAATTTTTTTTTAAAAAATGACCAATTAAAATCTTAAACTTTTTGGAAGTTCAAAGCTCATAAGCTTAGACCCTATTATGCATAACTATTCTCTAAGTAACTTAATAAAGAGGCATAAAACCTCAATTATTTTTACTAAATAGCCAATGTGGAATTCACTTGTTATGCCTAAAGTCACATTTTCAATGACTCTTAAAAAAAGAATAAAATTTCAATTTTTTTTTAATGACAAATTCATGTGGGAATTCAATTATAATGCTGAACAGTCAGTTAACTGCACTTTCTTGTTAATTTTTGCTATTTATATTGATAATTTTATAAATTTTAGCATTTATTTTTTAAGCTTTTAATTAAAATTGGTTCGACCTTGGTTTGAACCGATTCAACCTTTTGAACCCTGAACCGTTAGCTTTTCCTGTTCGATGACTGGTTTGTTTGTTTAAGATTAGTGAATACTGTGACCAATCTGAAAATCAATCCGATGATGTGAGATAATAAACTTTTTTAAATAATGATCCATTTAAATTTAAAACTTTCTAGAAGCTCAATACCCATAAGCTAACGCTCTTTTATGTATAGCCCTTCTCTAAGTAGCTTAATAAAGGTAGACATCCCTAATTCTTTTCACTAAATAACTAATGTGGGAAATTCTCATTTTCAATAGCTCTTTTTAACAAATCAATGTGGGAATTCAATTCTAATGCCCAAAAGTCTCTTATTACATTTTTATTTTGGAGTTTTACTAATTATTTGACTATTTTATAAATTTTAGCATTTATTTTTTAAGTATTTAATTAAAACCGGTTCGACCTCGGTTCAACCCCAGATTTACAAAAATATTAAAAATTTAAAATGCGATAATAATAAATAAAAGAAACGGTACAAAAGGAAAATTAGTCTTAAATATTTCAATAACATTAATGGCATTTTCTTAAACACTATAAAAATAAGAATGAGACTTTTTTGCGGGACAGAGGGAATACTAATAGCTAAACCATAACCTTACTTCCCATAGACACTGTGAAATTCAATTCAATTCAAATCACTTTGTGAATGAATGTTACCAAAAATAACTAATCGAAATTCAAATTGGGGACGCTAAAAAATGATATTTCGTTATATGTCTTGTGGGATTATCTCATTAGACATACATATAACTCGAGATCATTAGACAATCTATATGTGCATGTTGTTCTATTACGAGATAACTCACATGTAGGTTGTTCAATGATATCCCGCCATATACCGCCAAACGTATCAGAGGAGATCAGGACTATTGGGGATTCTCTCTTAAACCAGATAAAAATATAATGCTTATATCCATCAATAAATGGCTTCAATTAGTTAATATTATGGTAACTTAGCCTACCTGAAATAATCTACATAGGTATATCTTCTTTGTACATTGTACTACTGAACCACTTTATTGTACATTCATTGCATTTTCACAATACCAAACAATGCAAAATTGCATTTGCGAATAGTAGAACCAATCTAGAAAAAAATCTGACTGTGTGAGATAAAAGGATATGGTTCATCAGGTCACAATAAACTTTTTCAAGCAATGATTCATTAAAATTTCGAACTTTTTAGAAGTACAAGCCATAACTAAGGCTCTATTATGAATAAGCACTCTCTAAGTAGCTTAATATATGCATACATTCTCAATTCTTTTTACTAAATAACCATTGTGGGATTCCCCTTCTCTGCCCAAAGTCATATTTTCAATAGTTCTTAAAAAAGAAATAAAATTTCAACTTTCCTTTAAACAGTAGAGATAAAAAAATTATAAAATCGAATGTTCTTTTTCCAAGTTACTTTAGCTAAAAATTAATGCATTTCAATTATTTAATTAAATTCGGTCTGATGATCTTGAACCTTTAGCTTTTATGGTTCAATGACCAGTCTAGATTTTTGAACATTATGAATACTAGAACCAATCTAAAAAACAATCGGACAGTAAGAGATATAGATAGATATAGTTCACCGGTTCAAAATAAATTTTTAGAGTAATTAGAGGAATCATATAGTTTAGGGACTCTTTTAAAAACTTCAAGTGTACATGCACCATTTTGGAAAAATCAAGTATCCACCCGACCCCACCTAACCCATACCCTAACTCTTTCTCTAACCTTGTAATGACTCTTCGATAGCCGCCGCCTCTGTGTATCCTTAATTGCCACTATTACTTATCTTCCACCACCGCTGCTTCGCTTATCCATCGCCATCGTCTGCTTCAACAAACTCTACGTCGACAGCCGGTGTTTGTACTCACAGCAATGTGATTTCAAAAAATCAGATTGTGCCTGAATCTCTCACAAGCAATCTGATTTCAAGCATTTGTCCCTCTTCGTGATTTGATATCTCTTTGTTTGAGCCTTCACACTCGTCCATTCGTAAAATGAGATACAGTTCATCCCCATCTGAAAATTGTATTGTTTTTCTTTTTTTTCTTCACTGGCCATTACAGTGGTTGTGTATGCATCAGTGTTAATAGTCACAGTGGAAGGTCGGCTGTGGTGAGTGATTTGGTGGTCGGTGGTCGGTGGGGTGGGGGTGGGGTGGGGTGGGGTGGGGTGGGGTGGGAGGTCACAGTGGTTATGGTGGTGGTCCCAGTGGTGACACGGTTGTGTTGTGTTGTGTGATGACTCTGGTAGTGGTCGCGGTGGTTGTATTATTGTGGCTTTATTGTTTAGACGAGTTGTTTTTATTGTGACTCGATGTTTTGGAGTTGTGTTTGATTTTGACTCAGTGCTTTAGTGAATTGTTTTTATTGTGACTCGGTATTTTGGCGAGTTGTTTTGTTTTGACTAGGTGTTTTGACGAGTTGTTTTAGTTGTTTTCGTTATGACTCGGTGTTTTGGAGTTGTGTTTGATTTGACTCGATGTTTTGGCGAGTTGTTTTTGTTATGACTCGGTATTTTGAAGTTGTGTTTGATTTTGAGTTATATTTGTTGTGACTTGATGTTTTGGCGAGTTGTTTTGGTGTGACTCAGTATTTTGGTGAGTTGTTTTGGTGTGACTAGGTATTTTGACGAGTTGTTTTGATGTGACTCGGTATTTTGGTGAATTGTGATTGTTGATATCACAATGCAAAAATACTTGAAACACCTGATTTTCTAAAAAAAAAAAAATCATATACCTTAATTTTAAAAATTTTTAACAAACCTTTGTATTTTTCAAGTTATCCCTATATTTTTTTCCAATAATTATCGTTTAAAATTTTAAATTTTTTAGAAGCTCAAGGTCTATAAGCTAAGACCCAATTATGCATAACCCTTCACCAAGTAGCTTAATATAGAGATGCATCCTCAATTTTTTCAATAAATAACCAATGTGGTAATCTCTTACTATGCTAAAGTCATATTTTCAATGACACTTAAACTCTAATGGTTGATTTTTTATGTATATGTAAAAATAAATAAATAAATAAAATAAAGGTGCTACCTGTAATACGGTATTCTTTTATTAATAAAGATTAAAAATGGTCTACACAAAAAATCTAAGGAAAACATTGAAGAAAATTTCTAGATTTTGTATCAGGCTACACAGGTGAATTTTTGGAGTTTGTGTCAGGCTGTCAATATATAATGCACGTGGAAATATGTTAAATCTAATAAATATAGTTTCAATAAATGATCTGAAGGATAATGTCTGTATTACAACATTTATAATAGAATTTGTTGTTTGGCCATCTTAAGCACAGATCATAATTTTCAGACCTTTTCAATTTATAACTCTCAAAATAGCTATATAAAATTTTCTATGAGTGAATACATACTTTTTCTACAAAATAAAGGTGTAATCTATTGCCACGTTTGAATTTTTTTTAAATTTTTTATTTTGTATTAATGATATCTAATTTTTCTTGTTATACACATTCTACAAAATATTTAACGTGTTTACATAATTTTATCAATGTTTAAAGCATTGAACCCTCATGACCAATTTAATTCGAAAAATCAAGAATCTGGAACCAATCTCGAAACCGATCCGACAGTGCGAGATAAACACGGATATGGTTTATAATAATTTTTTTTTCAATATTGATCCATTAAGATTTTAAACTTTTTAAAAGCTCAAGACCTATAAGCTAAAGCTTTATTATGAATAACATTCTCTCAATAGTTTTTCAGTAAACTATTTTCAATGGCTCTTAAAAAAAGAATAAAATTTCAACATTTTTTAAACAGTAAAGATAAAAAAAATTATAAATCAAATGATGTTTATCCATATTATTTTAGATAAAACTATTTTTTTAGTTATTTAATTAAAATCAGTCCAATGACATTGAACCTTTATTTTTTTGGATTCGATGACAATATGATTTTTTTAGCATTGACTAATACTGAAACTCATCAAGAAGTAATCCGATGATGTGAGATAAATAGAAACCAAAAATTAAGAAAATCGATTGAAAATAAAACTATCCAAAATAAGTAGTTGAAATTTTAATGTAGAGTGAGAAGGATTTGAGAAATTCTTAGATAGAATGATAAGGAACAAAAATCTCAATAAAGAAATAGAGATATTTCTAGTTAAAATGAAATCTGATTTGGTAATAGGGATTAAAAATTGGAAAATATATGGTGATAATAATAAGCTAAATCAAATGTATTTATAAATAATATAAAATAATTTAAAAATTAAAAAACCTATAATAAATTGAATAGCCAAGATTGCACGATAAAGTAAATGATCGAGATGACTTAACTTGATTTAACAAGTGAAAAAGGACGGGAAAACGTGAAATGGAAACTATCTTGCTTTTATGTATAAATATAGATATAGATTTGATCTTTCAGTTTGACGAGAATTGATCCAATCGTCCAATCAAATACCTCAAATCCAATAACTATGCTGCCATGGAGCCGAGCTCTGAAGACACCCGGACTATTCCATATGACACATTCTTTTGAGTATCTCTAATGCATGGTCTTGGGTCTTGGGAAGTATAGAGAAGAGAGATAGAGAAAATATAATTATTTTAATTGAACTAGATTTTCACCCTTGTGTTACAAAGAAAGATCATTTAATATTATGTAATGATAAAATTATTATAAATTTTCAATTCATTAACTAAATCCAATAATCATTATATGTCAAACTATTCATGTAAAAAATTTTCTATGGGACGTGTATTTTATGAATGAAATTTTGATTATGATATGTCAAATATTTGTGTTAACTCAACACTTTGTACGATTAAGCTAACCGTTTGTAAATTCCGACATGAGGTTCCTATGTACCATTTTTGTCCAAAAACAAAACTAGCTCTCACTAGAATGATCATTATACCCGCAAAAAAAAATTAAGAACGATATTTATAATTTACTCTTTAAGTAATAAGAACAAATAAAATATAAAAATTAATTAAAAGTGAGAAATAAAATAATTTATTCACCACTTACAGATATCTAAGCACCCGTCAGACTCCAAAATTTAGAACAGAGTTGGAGAAACACTCCAATTTTTCCTTTTTCTAATTAAACGCTATTTTGTGATTTTTTGCTTCAAATGCTAACGCATAAAAAATACTATTAATTAAAAGGGCTCAGAATCTATTAATTGAATTTAGAAACACCTTAATCTTAAGATCGGAAGAGCGTCGCATTTAAACAAAAACAATTTTTTCCTAGAAAAGATAAGAATGTGATGCATGAATCACAAATTTAAAAGATAAACCTAAACAATATGATAGCTGGTAACATTTTGAATAGAAATCTAGATAACAGTCGCATGTAGCTAGAATTCATTCCTAGCGGAAAAAAAAGCAATTGGGAATTGAAAAAATCTGAAAAAAGCAAACAAACAAATAAATAATATAATATTTACCGCATAATGTACACTAACCAAAAGCGAAAAGGCCTAAGTATGTTCACTTATAGCAGTTTTGGCGGTAAAATTATTGTATAATTGCACCACACACCAATTTTTCTGTTTGTGTAGATGTGGTTGAAAAGAGGTGCTAAAAAACAGAGGGAAAAGTGAAAACGATAAGAGAAATAGATAGAAATTTAAAAATAATGATAAAATAGAAGTAGAAAATATAGAGATTAATGTGTATTTGTAAACATTACACGTGACACACAAGGAAATGAAAGTGAGGAAAAAAGTGCAAATAAGAGCGACGCTCTTCCGATCTAAATTGATTAAAAGAAAAAGGAAATTAAAAAAATGAGAAAACAAATAGGACCCACTAAATTTTATGTATGTGTCTCTCTCTTCTTGGACCTTGGAGCATGACTTTTAGCATATGAGATGTTCTTTCACCTATTTTGCTCACATGACACATACTTCCAAGTGTGGGCCTTCATATTGCACAAAAACTCATATGTGGATTCTTTTGTAGAAAGAAAGGTATCTCCATTGACACTGAGTGTCTCTCAATCATTTTTGTGGTGCATACATTGTTTACCTTATATATACAAAAATGCTAAATAACTCATAAAATGCTAAATGGAACACAAATGTAATTCAAACAAGTTTTATAGTGGTTAGCACTACTACAAAATTTGAAATAAAAAACCGGGAACACATGTCGGTTTGTAGAAAGTCGACGCATAAACATAATGCGGTGGCAATTTTAACACTAGTGGTCTTAGCATACACGTCGGTTCTTCTAAAGGACTGACGTGTATAGCGTTAAAAAACTATAGGCGTCGATTTCAAACTAGCAACTGACGCCTATGTTTTAAAATACACGTCGGTTGCTAGTTTGCAACATTAGTCTTAAAATTCAAACGTGGCAATAGATTACACCTATATTCTCGTGTTTAGCTTTTCATATCTCTCCAATACGTTTAATACTTTGAAATATATTCTGCTTCGGGTAGTATCAACTCTTCAGAAGTTTTATATCGAGGGTAATATCATATATTTCATAGATATTTATTACACAAAAAATATGCCTCGTTAAAACCTTACAAGGAAAAAAACCCTATCTAAGTGAAGGAAAAAGAGTACATTTTTCTTTGGATACGCAAGCAGTGTTGCCAAGTTAAATACGTTGTTTGGAAAACCCATTGAGACAAAATCTTAGTCAAGGAAAAAAGAGTACAACACAAATCTCTCTCATATTAACTGACAGTGTATACAATAACTTTAAGTTCTTTATGTGCTTCTTTCAAGAATACCAAATATAATTATTTTCATATGTTGCCAATCGAATAAAATTTCAAGTTTCAACATCCACCACAGATTTAATGCTCCTTTAGCATAACTGTCAATCGTTGTATTATTGACATTATAACAATCTACAGGATTGTCTTTCTATCTCGGCCAATACTCAATGTCAACAATTTTGACGAAATTTGATTCATCGTCCTTGCTATTTATTTATTGAGCTCATAAGCATGTATAGTCTGGCTATTATTTCTTGTCAATTTCATCTGATATCAGTATAGACATAACTCACAAGTATCTGCTCTATACTCCTTTTCATAGATGTTTATTTTAGAGATCGACCACGTCATGCTTCAGGTGTGCCATGAATATCATAAATCCTCTTATAGGATTATATCAATCCAAGTTGAAGTATTTAACTTGGTATATCTAATGGTAGCTATACAGTCAGTTATTTGAAATGCATACAATCTTGTAAACTTCAAGTTTGTATTATATATGGGACAATTTAATTTAAGAAATAGTCAGAAAAGCATGATCCAATATATCATCCGTTATAGATGAAGCATACAAATAGGTTTCAAACCCATCATATATTCTTAGCATTACAATAATAACCATCTTAGTACACGTGATGGGGTTTTATATACTTTATTGGCATGTTATATAAAAATATTACTGCAAATAAAAGATCAGTATCACTTAAACACAAATGATTTGTTCTCCATTATGGTATAGCAAATAATTCGAGGCTTATGATATTATTTTGCTAATCATAGGCAATTAATATCCCGACCAATATATGAATAATTAATGACTTTTGGGATAAAATTCACTAGTAAGATACATATGTCTATTTTGATAGCTAGAACTTTTGCTCATAATCAATCAATTAAGCAAATATTCTTGTAAACTTCTAGTTACGAGTTTGACATATAACCTCTAGTGGATCCAAATTCATAAATAATCTAAAAGGTCCACATAGAAGGTGAGTCAGCCCACACGTTTCACCTTGAATATTTTTCAGATATTTTTGGAAATCAGTTCCAAATAGCTAGTGATTATTAATAATGAAATTACCTGAGAACTTGTAGTATACGAGAATTCTTTTAAATAGAAGAAGCTTCTATTCTTCGCATTATTCTCGATAATTCTTATTATCAGCAAACCCGGATGATCTAACTGGTCATGCCAAATAATTAAATTCCATAATATTGAACTTTTGGTCTAATATAATAAGTAATATATTTGAATAGCACACCCAAAACTTTTTAAGCAAGAGACATCAGATTCTTAACTAAAGACATGCTCCAATGGAGAATACTGATGATAGAAAGCCGAACCATCGCTACATGGCATGATCTCAAACAAAATTTAGGAGTTTTGTTTTATAGATAATGGTCTAGCAATTAATTGAAGACATTTAATAGGCAATTCTGCTAAACCATTCTAAGTGTGTATATGAGTAACTAAATGTTCAACCTCAATTCTGATTGCCATGCCATACTCATCGAATACTTGAGATCAAAACTCATCAGCATCATCAAGGTAGACTTTTTCGATTCGAGGACTCAGGCTTTTAGTTTTATTCTATGAGTAAGTAGTCTAGCAAATACTGCATTTATAATAGAAAGCAAGTGAAAATGAGACCATCTAGTAGAAGCATCAATACCATAATGAAATAAAATGGTCCACATTGTGGGTATTTATGCTCACATACATCTCCATAAAATCTTTTCAAGAAAATTAGAGACTCAATATTAATCTTCATACTGGAAGGTTTGATGACTAACTTGCCTTACTCACAAGTAGCACATGAGATACCATTTGCTAATCGATACTTCTAGTTCTTTAGATTATACCCATGTGAATTATCTGCCGCATCATAGTTGCTTATGTAAGCACAAACCTATCGTACCAAGGTATAAAGCTCTTTTGATCAGCAAACTTCGGGTTCGTAGTATAGTTTATCTCAATTTATTTTATGAATGTATAATACATTCCATATGGTAGTGCCGAGAATTTTTCATTTTATCTGCTTTCGATCAGATACAAATGAACTTATGCAAAAAGTATTTTTGTATTATCTTAATGTAGTGTCCACAAGATATATTTAAAAATCAACAAATTTCTCTTGAATTTGCTAAAGTGTATCATCAATATACATTTTAGTATTATTTGTCAAAATAATACAAGCACTTCTGAAGCTTTTAATGATGTTCAATGCATCTTAGATACAATATTAACATTCTTTTCAACTAATGTTAATTCAGAAAGTACTTTATCTTGAAGAATGTATTTCTAGTTGCATTATCAACTAGAACAATTTATTATAATTAACCATCAATCAGGTTACCAATATTCCCTTTTGAGATCGGAAGAGCGTAGGCAAATAAATCAGAAACATCAAAGTGAGTCACTACTTGACCATCATAATCAAGGAAATTAGTCTTCACTCTCCCTTTTCCCTTGATTAACTACTAGTTAGAGATCCACGAAGTATTTGACTGAACGACAAATGCGTGCTAAATGTGCTTTCATGCCCTTTTTTAGATGAGCTATCATTATTGTATGCTGTTATGCATCAACTGTTAGAGTTTTGTTCATGAGTTTTTTCACATCTTCACCCACAGTTCACGATGAGATGTTGCATTTACTTTAGGCAATGCAGTGAACCTATAGGGCATAACTGATGATTTTTCATATATCAAGCGGATCTTTAATGACAAGGTGCTCAACTTTCAAGTTATCATAGAGATAATAACGAAGGAAACTAAGTACTTTTACACTATCCTTAGATGTGTTTCCTTCTTTTATTGTCTTAACCAAGACACTTGAGGTCATATGTACTATAACATCAATGCTCATGACAAATAATTCTTGCTGATGTGTCACTTGCAATTAACTAAAATTTGGTGATATTGGCTATTTGTGTAACTTTATAATATGTAAAGTCATAAATTCAATATTAACAAAACATGAATATTTATACTCACTTTCAGAGAGTATTGTTTTACATAACACTAATATTTATAGCCATCAAGACATATGTCACTTCAGGAGCATAGCAAATTATGCTTGTGGAATTAATTTGGGTTATTGCTATTTCAAGAGTAATATATCAATATTCTTCAAGAGCATTGAATTACTAAATAAATTAGATCTTTAAATCCAACATAAATTGATGTTCAAGAGCAACAACTTATTTAATCTAACTAAAGTAATAATAAAATAAAAATAAATAACAAGATAAGAAAAAAATAATACATATATCGAATAATAAAAAAGATAATTCATAATGAGCAATATAAAATATTCTTCATGAATATTTATTTACTGTCTTTTTCTTCAAGAAAACACAGATCTAAATCTCATTTATCATGCTATCCAATAGCACACCACATTAAATTAAAATATGATGAGATCATGTTTTATTCTTTAGGAATCACAACGTATTAATCTTAATAATCTCCAAGACTATTAAGAATTAGATAATAGTATTTCTTCAGCAATTATGACAAAATCTTATATAATTGTTCTAAAGCCAATAATATTCTTCTGGAATATGAGATGTAATTGGTCATTTTTTAGGAGCCACATGAATAATATATATCAAGACTCTTTAGGAGCCAATTATATTATTCTAGAATGTGGAACATAAATTGTGGTTCTTCATCGATCACAAAAGATAATTCCTAAATCAGAATAATCTTCAAGATCATTGATAGATTTTTGAACGATTGTGTTTCTTTCAAAAAACCACGATAAGTAAAATTCGATTAGACGATTTACAGTAGCAATTATAAAAGAAAAATAAAAACACGTTAAGTGTGAATAGATATTTAAATACAATCATAGAAAATTAAATAATTTTGCATGTTATTAAGAACATAAATTACCCAACTTACTGTACGTAGCATTGCAAATCCAAAAACATGTCAGATTTGAGCCATGGTATACATCATTCCAACGGAGACGGTAGAATCTCATCATAACCTGTGCACACATAAACTTCAAGGAAAACAAACTTTTAATGTGTAAATCAACATATCCATACACGCAAATTGATGAATGTATATGCCTCTAGAAATTTCTACAATTTGGAATAATATGATACTATAAAAATCAATCAACTATGAAGGTGCCACGGTATAAATAATCCTAGCTTATCTTATAACTAGAATTTGGAACCCGTAAATTGAAAACAAGATACAAGCCTGCATATGAAAGGAATGAACCAACAATAAAGTTGGGGAAAAAAATTTTACGCCCATCAGTTGAATTTCTTGAAAAAGAAAAACGATTTTGAATAAACTTAGAGTCTTGTGCTGATAACTGTTATAAACTAGAAAGAAAATAACAGAAAAAATAGAGAAAAGTTAGAAAGAAAACTCATGAATTTTATATCATTATGAGAACTAGAGCAATCTACTTATAGGTATAAATCTAGGGTTTTCAGAGTACAATAGTCATTTACCAAATACAATAATTATTTACAACAACTGTAATAATAATCATATTATCACATTACCTATCCCAAATCCCACGCTTACCTTACACGCATCCACCGCCAAGTATAGTCTCACCAAGTTTTGGGGGCAAAAAATGAATTTCAATATTGTATTGAAATATTTCAAATAAATATAAGTTGGGAGAGAGGAAAAAGAAAAGGTAAAGACTACATAAAATGCTAAGAATGCCTTGTTTTCTTTGTGACATAACCATTTCATTTTATTTAAAACCAAAAAGTTTCTAGTACTATTCATGCGTTAGTATCACTGAAGTACCATGTAGTAGAACTAGTTGATGATGTGATGGAATGAGGGCAGACATGTGGCGGCGATAGGTAGTATATGCCGATTTTCAATTGAATTACATCAAACAACTATTACTATAGAGAACCTAATCACCACCGCTGGTATTAGAAAATCTATGAGCAACTATTATTTCGGAATCATTTTGCTGCCTTTGCAAGATTCCGGAATCCCTAATTTCATGTCTTTCTTTTTTTTCTTTTTTTACTACTACAAGTCATGCATATTGAATAACCACCCACTATTAAGAAAAATAACCATCCACTAGCTTGTTTTTATCTTTTCCAAATTTGTTTTCAACCAACTTTTTGCTACAATTTTACTCGTCCCTACTATGTAACTGCCCACCGATTTTTTCCTACAGTATAATTGTCCACTAAATTTTCCTTTCTTCATCCTTTTTTTCCTTTTTATTTATACCGATCTCTTTTTCCCCTATAATCACCCGAGAATTTTATTTTCGTTTTTTCTTATTTGTCCATTTTTCTTTTTTCTTAATGTAACTGGTTATCCATTAACAAATGTTCGTCAAGTGTCGTCAATCGTGCATTGTTTTAAAATCCAAATCAAGAACCCAGCGAACTAGATGGTAGGTTGGGCAGAATGACATGATTAGACCGGACTGTAATAGCTCAGTTGAAGATCCGAACAACCCGTGGGTTTTGAGTGACCCAATAACTCAGCCCATGTCTTAGCCCATTGGGTTGCAATTTCGACAAAATTGTTTTAGAAAGTTCAAGCTGCACAAAGTTTGAACACGTGACATTTTGCTTTCGACATGATGTAAAAAATGTAGGAATAATTAGGCAAATAAGGTGATTTTAATACCCTTTTTGAAAGACCAACTACCATTGACAATTTTGGGAAAATCAGGTACCTAATTCCCTGCCCACCCTACACACATAGAGATGATTGGTTCTCTCTCTCCCTCCTCTCTTGTTTATTCTCTCATTTATTCTCTCTCTCTCTCTCTCTCTCTCTATGCTGATATTCAGATCACATGCAGCCACACCTCTGCCGTTCGTCGTCCTTTTAGATTGGCTTTGTAATTAGGC
This sequence comes from Nyctanthes arbor-tristis, assembly GCA_963692815.1. NCBI lineage: Eukaryota > Viridiplantae > Streptophyta > Magnoliopsida > Lamiales > Oleaceae > Nyctanthes > Nyctanthes arbor-tristis. The sequence goes on from CAVNYN010270170.1 coordinate 60,042, forward strand.
ATGATTTTCATATCACAATCTTGCTTCCACTCTCCAGTCGATCATCAGCGTTTGAATCAGATCGCCGGCAGGACCTTATTTGAAAAATTAGATCACATCGCGATCTGAAATCAAAATCAGATTGCGATGGCAATCTGATTTCAGACGCCATTTTGACGTTTGCCATTGCTTTTCGTCCCTTAGTCTCCGACTAGTTCTTTTTTTTTTTTTAACTTCGATTTATGTTATGTTTTAGTTGTTTTTTTGGTGGTGGTTTGTTTGCGTTTTGTTGGTCTTTTTGCCATTCACCGGTGATTTGTGTTGGTTGTTGGTGGTTTGTGGGGGTGGTTGTGTAACTGTTTTGATACTGGCTCAACGTTATTCATCCACAGGTCAGGACCCACTCTGTCCATTTCGTGAATTGTGTATCAACTGTCCAAGTTCACATTTTCCTGAAGCTCTATTTTCGTGCCAGTATCAGTATTGATTGTGCAGTTCTTTTTTCATTCTGCTAATTTAATAATGGGTAAATTTCACATATGGTCTCCAACTTTTATCCATTGTATCATCTAAGTCTTTGTTCCCTGTTCCAACGTCTTGTATCCATGACCTTTCATAGATTCATATATAAGGTCCCTAGAATTACTTTAATACCCTTTACTTTTTTCCCCCCTGAAAAGCCTTACTCTAGAAGTACTTTAATACCCTTTACTCTTTTTTTCCTAAAAAGCCTTATTTTTTATATAAATACAAAACTTAAAAAAAATACAAAACTAAAAAGAATTTTTAAAAAATAATAATAAAAAAGAAAAAAATAATTTCTTCCGCACCCCACTTACCTAGTTATCCACACTACATCTAACTTGGTTGTTAATGGCAAATTTTGACAGCCATTTCCGACATTAAATTGTCTTTAATATTTTCTTTGTCAACTTTTAGAGTCCCTAACATTTAGTAAATTCACGTGTATCGTCTTTTTGGATGTTTCAGTTCAATTTTGGCATACATAATAAGATTATGACTTTTTTTTACTATCAAGATGTGATAAGAAAAAAATAAATACAAAAAGACCTTTTAAAAAAATAAAAAATTAAAAGACAATACATTTCTCTTTAAATATGCCCACTCAATTCCCACCGAGGCTCAATTTCTCAAGAAACCACAACAAACACCATTGCCACTCATTTTTCCGACAGATTCCAACAATACAGAGGACTCAAATCTCTAGTGGTTTTGCAAAAATAGGGGTCCGTAGGTTAGGGAAGAAACTTATCATTTTATTTTTTTTATTTTTAAAAGCTCTTTTGTATTTATTTTTTCTTTTTTAAAATGAGAGGGCAAAAATATCATTTTCTTATCAGGTACGGTAAAATTGGATAGAAACCATCTAAAAAGGTGAACTGCTAATTCACAAAAAGTTAGGGACCTTGGAGGCTGAAAAAAAGAGATTAGGGACAAATATCCTACAAAATACAAAGGTCAGGGATGATTTGTGAAATTTACCCTTTCATAATTAACCTCTACGCAATTTGGCGCGCGTGTTCGTGTGTGTGTGTATATAAAATAAGAAGTTAGTATCATATGCAACTTCATAATTAACTGATAGTTGGCATTTCCTTTTAAGCAATCGATCGATCCTCAAATTTGTGGCATTTATTTTGTAGTTTTTTGGCTATTGGAAGAACAAAAATTTTAGAAGAAATATACCCGTTGATGAAGCTGAAAATGGCGATGAGACGCGCAAAGAGGCAGATTCGAATCCGGAAGGAGCCTCACTGGGCATTTTGCTATACTATACTTAATGAACTCTCCAAAAGCTTTGCATTTGTCATTTAACAGCTTGATGGCGATCTTCGTGATGCAGTGAGTCTCCTTCCTCTTCTTCTTGCTTATAATTTGTTTAACTCTGCTTAAAATTAGTCTTTCTTAGTTAGTTAGCCACAAAAAATACACAAGATTTCTGGTTACATATCTAAGTTGAGCTGTGAAGGTGGGGTGTGGCCGCACTCTTCCCCGGCTAACCCTTTTCAGAAAAATCCTTTTAAAACCTTTAAAAAAATTTTAATTAGTGTTGCAATTAGTAGTCCTCTTCTTTTAGTTGCTAACCTTTTGAATCTGGTTTTTTACCCTCAATCTCACAACACTATCTACCCTTTTGATGAAAAAGACTATAATACCCTCTGTTTTTTTTGCATGATACAATCAAATGATAAATTTTTAATTAAGAAAATACCAATTTAAATAAGGTCGATGGCAGACCAAGTAATATTTTGATAAGTTCAATGGTAGATGTGATAATTTTGAAAGTACAACGGCTGGTGAAATAACTTTTAAAAAGTATAGTGGTAATTTAGATAAATTTTAAAATATAGTGACATATGAGATCACTTTTGAAAATTTTAATGGCATTTGAAATAATTAACTCGCAAAGTTCAAAATGTTGTGTTTGATTTTTAAGCACAATTAAGTTACGTCATTATTTTTTTTAAACACAATCAAATCATGTGATTATTTTTTTGTTAATTATTTTCTAATTTTTGAGATGGTTAGCAATTAGAGGTAATATTGATCTTTTCCCATTTTTTTTTTTTGTGACAGAAGGGTACTGGTCTTTTCTACAAACAAACAAGAAAAACAGCGCTAAAAAAGTGAGATTTAATTTTAAGGAAAAACCCCAGAAAATAATTAGGGACGAAAAATGCTGTAATATAAAAAGATGTGGCAGATAGCCCCAATGCTATGAAAGTATTTTAACAATATATATCCTGCTTGTGGGAAAAAGAAGGGACGAAAATTTGATGTGAAATTTCTTCAAATTTTGCAGGTTAGCATTGTATTTGGTTCTCCGGGCACTTGACACCGTTGGTATACATATTGCTGTGAATTTTATTAGTTGCTTTTATATTAGAGAATTACATGCACTACTCTTTGTACGAGTCCTTCTATGGTAAAGGATTTGGTTCTGAATTTGAAACCAGATCTGCTTAGGTAGCTTTGACTAAACGCCACCTGGAGCCATGTGGCCACATGGATATTCCATGCGGCCACACCGGTGTGGCTGCACATCCTAGTGCGGCGCAGTGTGCGGCCGCATGGCTCCAGGTGGCACCCCATCAGCGCCACTTACACAGATCTGGCTCCAAATCCAGAACTAAATCTATTACTATAGAAAATGCCGCCTTTGTACCACTATTTATACAAATATATAAATACAAGAATTCATTAATTATTAGCGCCACGTTTATTGGTACAAAGGTAATTCAAATAGTAGTACCTCCATACTAAAATTATTGTTTTAGTAGTAATAGTGTTATTACTACTAAAACAATAATTATCATTAATGATAATAATAATTACTATATATATTCCCTATTTTATTGTTCATCGTACTCACCGTTGTGTTACTATCTTGGACAGAGGACGATACAAGTGTACCCGCGGAAGTTAAAGTGCTTATTTTGTTGACCGCGAATGGCACTTTCTTGTGAGAAAATATGTTCAAAAGCTGCCCATTTCTTGTGTGTTGGGTGCTGGCAATCGGAATATAGCGGCAAAAATGTATTATGTCATTTATCATATACTCTTTAACATATAATTAAACTGCATGACATATGCTATTTCTTTTTGCTGACGCTCTTCCGATCTCCAAAAATTACAAAGTTCTCATGGATCAATTCCATCAAGTTTCCACTGCTTTTCTGGAGCTTCAAAGGAGGTATCTTTTTTCCAAATGAATGAATGTAACAAGAGTTCAATGAATAACACTTAATTTTTCTTTTTCGCCTTTTTTTTTGGGTGGGTGGGGCAGTTATCAAGAACCAATTCAGGATGTTACTATGAGAATGGGTGCGGGAATGGCGAAATTCGTATGCAAAGAGGCGCGTTAAAGCCATCGTGCTTGACGATTTTCCGTGAACATATTTCATTGAAAATTAAGGAAAAAAATTGACTTAAAAGCTCGTAAATGCGCAGGTAGAGACAGTTGATGATTATGAAGAATACTGTCATTATGTATCTGGGCTTGTGGGACTGGGGTTATCAAAATTATTCCATGCTTCTGGCAAAGAAGACTTGGCTCCTGATGCTCTCTCCAATTCAGTGGGAGTATTTCTTGAGGTTTCAGTCATTTTCCCATGTCTTTTTCAATCAATATAATTACTTATAATCCATTATCAATCTATAATTTGATCCAAATCATTAATAATGCTTCTGCAAATTTTTGTGGAGAATACTATTACCAAAGATTTTCTAGAGGATATGAATGAGATGCCGAATTCGCGTATGTTTTGGCCTCGTCAAATTTGGAGTAAATTCGTTAACAAACTCAAGGTACATCTCCTTCTCCTAGATCGCAGTTTTATCTTTCTGTACCGTTGTTTAGGGGTTGGCGTTTTCCGATGCCAACACACTCGCACCAAACAACCGACTCTACCAGGGCCAGAGAAAGGGTCGGAAACTAACCAAAACCACCGGTTAACCGAGAAACCAACGGTTTTATTCAACTTGGGAACCGGGAAATGCCAAACAGCGTCGGTTTGGTTGTAGTTCTGGCCACTGGCGAAGGTAGGGGACATGGTGGGTCACCACCTCTCAAATTTTGGGGGGGGGGGAATATTCCTAGTTAAAAATATATACATAGGTTTAGTCGTGTATACTATACGGCCTATTCCTCTACTGGCATCTGGCTCTACCACTGGTTCTGACTGGTATCCGAATTGACAAAAGCGACACCTAGCCCTAAATGTTAAATCTCACATTGGAAGATTATAAAATAATTAACTAGCAAAAATGTTTGAACTAATTTCTCTTTATAAGGTTGACCTTTTATGATGGAATATCAAGCCTTAATAGCTCATATATATTTAATAATTATAACTAGTGTCTTGTTTCTCAGGAGCTCAAGGACGAGAAACATTCGACCAAGGCACTTCATTGCCTGAACGACATGGTCACGAATGCTTTGATGCACTTAAATGATTGCCTCAGATACATGTCTGCATTACGCGATCCAGCTATCTTTCGACTTTGCGCTATTCCACAGGTCCATAAGTATACATGTAAATTTGCTCAATTTTCGAACTAACTTTTATCGATTTTACATGCTTCTTTTCCCTGATACTATTAGATTGCGGAGTTCGGGACATTAGCTATGTGTTACAACAACATTCAGGTCTTCAGAGGATCAGCAGTAAAAATGAGACGCAGTAAGATGAAAATACTCGCTCTCGAATTTACTGTGTATAAATTAAATTGTGGCAAGAATGAGAATCAAAGACCCTTTTAGTGTATTAGTAATCTCTGAAACTTCATTTTTCTTTTTTTGGGTATATTCTGTCAAGGTCTAATAGCTAAGGTCATTGATCGAACGCGAACAATGACACATGTCTATGGTGCTTTCTACGATTTCTCTTGCATTATGAATTCAAAGGTATGAGGCTTTGTCAATAAATCTAAATAAGATTGGAAATTTTATCAGACGCGCTAAAAGCAGTTTATTATCTAAACCTTGTAGGTCGATAAGAATGATCCAAACGCTATGAAAACAAAGGATAGACCTGAAACAATTTTGCAAACTTGCCAGGACTCCGGAACTTTAAACGAGTGGTAGATTATAATTGTAATTTTTTCATAAGTTGCTCTTCATTTGCTTTTGTAGTGAATAATGTTTGATGATCTTTTCTTTATCTATCAGGAAATCTTACATAATTAGGAGCAAGGCGACATAATACAACTGATTTCCAGATCAAGTAACTTCATTTTATTTTATTTTATTTTATTTTTGCTTATTTAGTGTGAAAAGGGTGGGAAAATCATCATTGTGACCTGACATGTGAACATCCCTCTTATGAAAAATGTTGTTCAAGGCATTGATTTTGTGTCAGCGCCCAGGATTCTTTTCTTAGCACACGCTCTTCCGATCTCTAAATTTTTCCCCCTACTTTTGCTTACTTTTTCAAATTTGAATTTACTTCAACCAATTACATTTATATCTCGTAAGACTCACATATACTGTACTAATCTCCACTGTTCAACTCAACTCATTCTACCTTATTTCACGCAAGATTTCATTTTTAAGAGTTTGCATACACCCAAAATCTATGTGAAAAAATTTTTGGTAACTAGGTAATTCAGCAGCAAATTGAGTTCTTAAATTGACATGTCGGTTCTTGATTTGACTATAAATATAAAGTAGGTACTCTTGGAGTACTAGAAATTTGTCAAAAGATAAAGTAGGTACTCCTAGAGTATTAGAAATTTTTGCCGTCTCTAAACTTCACTCTCATGCACATAATCTTACCACCGTTACCAGTCCATCCATGGCCGATACGGATGCATATCTTTTGTTTCTTTACTTCCAAGTTCCACCGATCTCAAAATTTTGAGTCCTTAATTGCGACATCCCTCAAGAAGTACTAGTCATATACTATATCTACTTCACATAAGAGTAGAAATTGTGCTCACGTGGATTTAACAAGGTATAATTGTCCATTTGTCATTTATTTAATAATATCCTACCACATAGACGTATACGCCCGTCTTACTGAAGGCCCTCTCTCTTTTAATTATAACTATCCATCTTGAATTTTTAAGAACACAGACCACAAAATGTGTCTTTCCAATATAATTTTTTAATTTTTTTGAAAAAGTGAAGTGACCATATATTTGAGACAAAGAGGGAGTATATACTAAATATTTAAATTATTGCAAATATTTTTCCTTTGCAAGGCAAAGGTGGGATACTAGTAATTTTGATCTCTTGCTAGCTAGAGTCTGGCGATATACTTTGAGAGGACAACTAGGGCGGGGCGTACTAGTATTAAAAACTACCTAACCTAACCTAAACTCGACCGAGCCCTAAATTGTGCAACAAGGCAAAAAGACTCTATTCCAAACTCAAATGAAACGATATTCAGATAACTTCACCTTCAAGTCACCATTAGGCAAACTGGGATTGAAAATATGGAAAATTTGTAACATAAAATGCTCACGAGAATATTACGTATTAATTATCTAAGTTATATATCTTTTTGGTAAATGTCTAATATGGGTAAAAAAATCAATTTGGTATTTGATGAATAAATGTAGTTACATGACAAGTAATTGCATCCCATTTTCTTAACTAGTGAAAGACAATTTCATACCAAGTGAAATGGACCCTTCATAATTTTTTTGGTAAAGTTACAATATAGTGAAAATGGCAAATTTTAATACATATTTACAGCAAAGTTATATGGGGGCAAAGAAAATGAGGAAGGATTTAGGAGTATAAATTTCCATATTGAAAGGATAATTTTAGATGGTAGAACAACACTAAAGAATAGGGCTACATGGCACCAATCAGCCATTTTGGAATATAATGGCTTGAATATATTTTGAGCTGTAGTAACTCTTAAATGTTTTGTTTCCTCTTCTGGCATTCAACCCATTTTTATACTGTCATCTCCAATAGATGGACGGTGAACATCTATTGATCTAATGGCTGCATTTGACTATTTAAAATATTTTAGAGGAATATCTATAGAATAATTACAAGGAACGATTACTCTAAAATTCTGCATATATAGAGTTCTCAAAATTCTAAAGATACTTTCAACGTCAAGTTCTTTTGATAAATAAAAAAAAAAAGAAGGAAAAAGGGAAAAACCTTTCTACAGATTGGGGGTTTTTAAGAATACCTTACAGCTGAAATTAATTATCAAAATGTTATTTTCTATTGTAAAACTACCTTTAACCAATTTGTATTAAGTTTATTATTAAATACAACTTGATATAAATTATCAATTAAGATTATATATATATATATATATATATCAGTTAAGACCACTATCACCAAGTGGCCCACAACCATAGCCGCCGGCCACCACCCCCACTCAGTAACAATTGTCTTTGCCACGCAATTATTAAGAAGTGGAGGTCGCAAAAGCATCACCGTCTAAACACACATTGTAACACCACCTGTTGGGTAACAAAATTTATGGTAACAAATTCACCGCTAAAATCACCGGATACAACCAGAAATAATAGCACTAAAGCTAACTGACACAGAATGACAAAACTAACACCATCTCTTACCAGATATATGGCCAGATTACCCTGTCATACGCACATGTGACGAGAGATTATTTGAGAGATCTACACACAATAGGTCTCTTGTATGTGGAGATTCACGCAGTTATCCCAATAATCTCTAATCACGTTTGCGTATGACTACCTCCATACATCCAGTTATCCCAATAATCTCTAATCACGTTTGCGTATGACTACCTCCATACGTCTGGCGAAGAGATCATTATTGTCTTCAGTTTAAAAATAATCTTCTATCAAATGTGTGACGAGATTATCCCGCCATATACACACGTGAACGGGAATTATTGGGATAACTGTATGGGTCTCTACCTACAGGAGGCCTACTATGTGCAAATCTCTCCAGTAATCTCTTGTCACGTGTATATGGTGGAAGATCATTACTTTTCTTCAGTTGGAAGAACTATCGTGTGAATCTCATGTACCACAAAAAAGAAGTTTAGTTAGTTTTGGTAAAATAGGTCTATATAGGTATAACCACTTCATCCCAAAAGGTTAGTTTACAGTATGTTTGTTTAGAGAATCTTTAATGTAACAATGTCAACATTATATGTGCGATAAAAGATATTGACATTACACTGAAAAATATCTTTAATACAATAATATTGACAATGTAAGTGTAACAACTTATTATTAAATTCTTAGAAAAACAAAGAGAGAGAATTATATATAGTGACCGGTTACTTTAATTGTAGAGAGTCAAGATATGGTGTTGTGCATGCCTTTGACAATGTCAAGCACTTAATATTTCACATATACATCTTTGCTTGTCATTCGTCAAAAGACATTTCTTTGATATTATTACATTGGAGATACTCTGAAAACGGTTCTAAAGACTATTAGGGAAAATAGATGTAGAATAGTGCAAATTATATTCAAAACTAAACGGCAAACTTACTTAAACCTAGTAGAAGAAATAATGCAAAATTTAGAATGAAAAACGTCGAGGTTAGAGTTCAACTCTATGTCTTTAAGACGTTTTTGCCTCGCCTAAGTGCTTACGATTAACCAGCAATTGTCTCTCAAGATACAACGGCGAACGATTTGCGGTAGAAGTACTTCAAACCACAAGACACGATAAACCGAGAAATGTCACGAACTCTCTTTGCAATTTTTGGAAAGGAAGAGTTGAATACAATTTTATTGAATGAAAAATGCACATGTACAAGTGTGTGGGTCTATTTATAATATGCCAAAAGGTGTCAATTGAATAGACACAATGCTTAAATTTAGTTAGTTCCAATTTTAACAGACACCATTTGAAAGGATAGGATTGAAATATATAATATTCCAAGGCTGTACGTCACTTTCAAAGCAATTGGAATTCGGATGACAAATTCAATTAAGCAAGAATTCATTCATAGAAAAAATAATAAGTTGAAATAAAATAACTAATTAACCAACTAATTAATTAATCTTCTCATACGTCATCTTACATATTAATCCCAACATGCAATACGAAATTCCCGTTTAATATCTAAATCACTTAGTATTAAGGTGTTACGTTTAGGTCATAATTTCTCACTCATCCGGAAATAGTTCAACGAGACCAATTGTACTATGAACACGTTCGATCTAAATATTTCACTTACATAACAAGTATCGAGACCACGAATATTTGGTCAAAATAACGACTAATATTTCCAACAATCCCACACATGAATGGAAGTTATCAAAATCAATGCAAATGAAAATGCAAAAGAGAGTACGAGCGGAAAGCTATTACATCATGAGAGGTAGCTTCTGGCTTTGAAACTACCTTAGGAGAATACTACCGGATTTACTTGGCTAAATAGTGAACATGATGTCTTGAGCAGTTCAGCCGTTGGTGTAAACCAAGATAACAGTACCTATACAGTGACTTTCCTAACACTTTCGGTTCTCATGCTGAACAACTCTTGAGATTCATAAGGGCTTTTAGAGAATTCAAGCCTCAAAATTCTCAGAGAAGAGGCCCATGTTTACACTTACATAAGTGATCTCCTATTAAAAGTATGCCACCCTACCCCATCTAGTATATCCAAGCTATAGGAATCATTAAAAGCTATACTTAACCAGGACACTCTGCAATAAGCACTTTACGATCATAAGAATGGATTGGAGTTTTTACTCCTAAGTGCTTAACTGAATCTTCATAACCTAGCTGTCTTATTGAACCAGGATTTTAGGATTTCCAGTTAACAAGGTTGGGTTACCATTACAAAGATTTCATGCGTAGTAGGCTTTTTATCCTATTCCCTTTGATAAACAATACACTTGATCTCTAGGCAAACCTTTAGTAAGTCAATCCATGAGATTTTCCTTAGATTTCACATAATTAATTGATAAATATCACTAGAGATCAATTATTGAATGGTATTGTGTCTACGACATATATGTCTACACTTACCATTATATATACTATTCTGAGCCCTTCCAATAGCTGTCTGACTATCACATAGTATACTGATAGCAGGTACTGGCTTAGGCCAACACGAAATGTCCTCTACAAAATTACGAAGCTATAAATTCGGACTCTATACTCAATCGAGCTATACAAGTTTGGTTTTGAGGACTTCGAAGACATAGCCGCACCACCCATTGTAAACATATAACCACTGGTGAACTTAGAATTGTTTGTATTTGATATCCAATTTGCATTGCAGTACCCTTCCAATACTGCTGGATATCTCTTATAATGTAATCTAAATTTCATAGTGTATCTTAGATATCTAAGAACTCTATTTAACGTCTTCCAATGGTCATTACTTGGATTACTAGTGAACCTACTCAGTTTATTCACTGCATATGCAATATCCAGGCGCTTGCAGTTTGTAATATACATTAGACTGCCTATAACTTGTGAATGCTTTAATTGCGATACAGGTTCCCCTCTATTCTCGACTAAGTGTAAACTTAAGTCAATTGGTGTTTTAACATGACTTTAGTTAAATATATTAAATCTCTTAAGCATACAACATAATGAGACTATGATAAAATAAGTCCATCGAATATCTTGGAGATTGCAATCCCTAATATGACGCCAACAAGTCCCATATCTTTCATATCAAAATGTTTTATCAATGTTTTCTTAGTATTCATGATGATATCATAATTATTACCTATAATTAGCATGTCATCGACATATAGACATACAATTACTTATGCATTAGGCATGTTTTTAATCTAAACACATTTATCACACTCATTAATTTTGAAACCATTTTTTATGCTTGTTTTAATCTGTATAAGGATTTAACCAGTTTACACATTTTTTTTCTCTTGTCCAAGTACAACAAATCCTTCAGGTTGTTCCATATGTATTTCTTCTTCTAACTCACCGTTTAAAAATGTTGTTTTAACATTTATTTGATGGATCTCAAGATTATGCAAGCAGCAATTGCAATTATGACTCTTATTGAAGCAATCCTAGTAATGGGTGAGTAAGTAAGAAAAAATCAAGACTCTTTTTTTTTTTTTCAACATAAAAGCACAGAGTGGCCAATATATTAATGAAAAAAGCAATTACAAGACACTAGTTTCCGGAGAAGAAGCCCAAAATAGATACAAAGGCCGAAGGCCGAAGAAGGAAAAGGGGAAAGATAAATAAAAAGCAACAAAGAGCCTAAAGTCTTAAACCCAAACATGCGTAAAACTCAAGTGGGTCAACAATCACATCACTCAAGATTACAAATAACACAACACAGAATTTTTGATCCAACACTGAATGCTACCTGACTCAGCAAATGAGCTTGTCATTTTGGTTTCTTCCTCGGTCCAACATTAGTCATTGAAGCCTTCATAGACGCTGATACGATTTCTTGTTCCTTCATCCTGGTTTCCATGAGCTTTTTCCGTAAGGTAAGATTCTCTGGTCATATGCAAACTCTATTGCTTCCTCATAGGAATTGGGGATGTGACTTTGGCATATCTAGTGAATTCAAGATGACATAAATATCTCTTTGAGATGGAATCATTCAACATTACATTCCTGAGTTGGATTTCTACCGTAAGGGTATTTGTCGCAATAATGATTGAGTAATTAGTGGTCAACATTCACTCTACAATTAGCAAGATCAACATCAATTCTGTCAGCCTCAAATCTGATCCGCCCTCTTCCCATTGCAATCAGAAACACACAAGTTGGAGGAAGAAAATTAGGATAATCAAGACTTTTGTCCAACATTTCCAACCAAGGAGGAAATGGCTGATTAAACATTAAATTTAGACGTTTAGGTTAATGTTGGCTGCCATTCTTTTTAATTGTAAGCGGGTAATGGTTTAGGGTGAAAAGGTAATGGTTTTGACGGCAAATTGGTCTGGATTAAAAAAACATGTGGGTTTGGTAGATAGCTTTAAAACAAGGGAGACGGCTTTGAGTGCAGTCTCAATCTAATCAGTGGCAGTGCATGGCTTGTAAGAAAAAAGGGTTTTAAAACTATTTACCTTGAAATAGAGCACAAGGAAGGAATAAATTCTCTGGCAAAGCTGCTAAAGTTTTTAGATTATATTGTAATGGAAGTTGGTGTGGATTAATTGAGATAGGTAGGAAGGGACCTCAATTTCAAAGCAAATAGGAAAACCTATATAAAACAGTTAGGCCAAAAACATCCAGAGGAAGTGTGCTTGAGAAGGGGTCAAGGGTACTTGTCCTGGGTGTGGGAAGGTAAAAAATTAATCCATTGTATAGCAACTGTACAATCAAAAAATGTTGTCACAATTTCAAGTGCAAATATGGGATGAGGTGCATAGCCATTATAATGATAGAGAGGAAGAAATAAAAGACCATACATGATGGGAATTTACTTAAAAGTAGCAACAAACAAATTCCAAATCACACTTTTCATCTTTCATTTCCCTTATGTTTAAAACTAGCAACAAACAATTTCATGTTCACACTTTAGATCTTTCATTTTTTTTTTTTAATTTTCTCTTTTCTCGTTTTCTTATTTTTTTTTTCCTTTTTGATTCTCCTTCTTTTTTCTTTTTTTCTATTTCTTTTTTCTTTTTCCATTTTTTTAACGCAAACATTTGCATTGCAGATATACAATATCCACCAGACAAAGTGAAGAATAAAGTTAAAACCCGAGTTGGAAAGATGCAATTTAGGAAGCCTTTAGATGCTTCCCTGATTTCCAAATCTAGAGTGGTTCCAAATGCTGTGAAATTTGCAAACATGAGTACTTGCTCTTCAAAAGTGTCAGCCTGTGCTGGAAAAGTTGCAAATCTTGTTTGGTTTTACATTTCTATTCCCACATAGATTTGTCAGCTTTTTGCTTTCCATACTAAATTTGTTGGTTGTCCACTGATTTCCAAGAGGTGTGACAATGATTTTTTTCTTTTTAGATGTAATTTCTTTGCTATCCATTGACAATAATGATTTGTAGTCTTGACTCTCTTTTTGTTTATAGCCTTCAGCTACTAATATGGCCTTATATTTAACAATGATCCATCAGCTTTTAATTTTTTCTTAAAAATCTACTTATAACCTAGAGGTTTATTTTCAGGTGGAAGATCAACCAACTGTCAAGTGTGATTTTGCATAATAGATTCTATCTCACTGTTTATAGCTTCTTTCTAGAATGAAGCCTTTGGAGTAGACATGGCCTCAGTGAATATCTTCGAATCATTCTCTACCATATATATTAGAAAATCTAGACCAAAAGACCTAGACTTTTTAACGCTTTTGCTACGTCTAGGTTCTTCATGATTTTGATGATTGTCATTGTCATTGGCAGTATCATAAGTTCACGTATTAGAACTTATTTCTGTCTTATCCTTACAAGGATAGATTTGTTCAAAAAATATAGCATTTCTTGATTCGATGATAGAGGTTTCATGTATATCAGGAATATCTTACTTGTGTACCAAAAACCGATATGCGCTACTATTATAAGCATTTCCAATAAATATGCAATCAATAGTTTTAGTGCCTATTTTAACTTGTTTGGGCTTTGGTACTTCTACCTTAGCCAAATACCCCCACACTTTCAACTATTTATAGGTAGGCTTATGTCCTTTTCATAATTCATATGGAGTTCCATTCATTTTCATTATGGTTGTCTTATTAAGAATGACATTAGCTGAGAGGATAGCTTCCCTCCACAAGTTTTGGGGTAATCCTGAACTTATCAATGTAGCGTTCATCATTTTTTTAAGAGTTCTGTATTTGCGTTCAACAATGCCATTTGATTGAGGTGAATAATATACAGTTGTTTGATGAATAATGCCCGATCCTAAACAAAATTGTTCAAACAGCGGTCCATATTCTCCTCCTTTATCACTACGAATAATCTTTATTCACTTGTTAAATTGATTTTTAACTTCATTTTTAAATGTTTAAAAACATCTAACACCTCGTCTTTGCTTCTTAGTAAATAAACATGACAATATCTTGTACAATCGTCAATAAAAGTAATAAAATACTTTCTGTGACCTCTAGTTTGTACAAATTTCAAATCACAAATATCTGTGTGAATTAATTCTAATGACATTGTATTTCTTTCAATAGAGTGAAATGGTGACTTAGCTAACTTAGCTTCAACACAAGTTTCATACTTATGATTAGGATCAAATTGGAGACAAGGCAATATATTCAAGTTCATCAATTTAAAAATTGAATTAAAATTTGCATGTCCTAGTCTATTAAGCCATAAACAAGAAGACTGGACAAAGTAAGTAGAACCATTTGTATTCTTATTATTGCTTGATTTTGGTACAATAGTAAGGACATTTATTTTAAACATCCCATCAGAAAGATATACATTTCCTACATACATTTCATTTTTGGTGAGTACAAATTTATCAGCTATAAATTACTATCTTGAAGCCATTTTTGATAAGTAGAGCCCCAGATACAAGATTCTTGCGAATGTCAGGCAAACGTAGTACATTGTTGAGAACAAGTTCTTTGCGGAAGTTATTTTCAAGGTTACTTTCCCTTGTCCTTCAACCTTCGAACTTGAGGAATTTCCCATGAACAATTGTTCTCCCTCAACAGGTTTGTAAGTAGAGAACATTGCCTTGTCAGCACAAATATAGCGAGTAGCACAAGTGTCTATCCACCACTCCCTTGAGTTTTCAACATTTTTGTATTCAGAAACAACATCAGATAAATTTATTTCTTGTACC
>CAVNYN010270171.1:0-12027 GCA_963692815.1 Nyctanthes arbor-tristis
TAAGTAGAGCCCCAGATACAAGATTCTTGCGAATGTCAGGCAAACGTAGTACATTGTTGAGAACAAGTTCTTTGCGGAAGTTATTTTCAAGGTTACTTTCCCTTGTCCTTCAACCTTCGAACTTGAGGAATTTCCCATGAACAATTGTTCTCCCTCAACAGGTTTGTAAGTAGAGAACATTGCCTTGTCAGCACAAATATAGCGAGTAGCACAAGTGTCTATCCACCACTCCCTTGAGTTTTCAACATTTTTGTATTCAGAAACAACATCAGATAAATTTATTTCTTGTACCCCTTCAGATAATGCATCAACTTCAGTTATATTTTCTTAAGCATTTTGCTTCTTCAGCTTGCGATAGTCACTAGCCCGATGTCCATATTTTCCACAATTATGACAGTTGTCTTTAAACTTTTTAGCATTCTTCTTGTAGTCTTTCTTAGGCGTATCTCCAGAAAGCTTTCTCTTTTTATTATTCTTTGAACTAGTACATTGGCCATTGCTTGTATAATTTGTCCTTTATTTTTCTTTTCAGCCTTATGGTTTTCTTCTTCAATCCTCAACCAAACAATTAAATCTTCCAGATTCATCTCCTTACGCTTATGTTTGAAATAGTTCTTAAATTCTTTCCATGAAGGAGGAAGTTTTCAACAATTACAGTCACTTGAAATGTCTCACTTAGACTCGGTCCTTCAGCATAGATGTCATTGAGAAGAATTTGCAACTCTTGAACTTGACTGTCATAGGTTCTTCTCTCTAGAGGATCTTCTTAATGGCATAGGTTCTTGAGGTGATAGAGTTTGTTCTTCTGGAACTGTTACTTTATTGGTAGGTTCTTCAACGTTGTCTTGATCTTTTGCGAATGTCAAACACATGTAGTACATTGCTGAGAACAAGTTCTTTGCGGATGTTATTTTCAAGGTTACTTTCCCTTGTCCTTCAACCTTTGAACTTGAGGAATTTCCCATGAACAAATGTTCTCCCCCGACAGGGTTGTAAGTAGAGAACATCACCTTGTCAGCACAAATATAGCGAGTAGCACCAATGTCTATCCACGACTCCCTTGAGTTTCCAACATTTTTTGCATTCAGAAACAACAGTAGATAAATTTATTTCTTGTATCCGTTCAAATAATGCATCAATTTCGGTTATATTTGCTTGAGCATTTCGCTTCTTCAACTTGCGACACTCATTAGCATGATGTCTATATTTTTCACAATTGTGGCAATTGCCTTTGAACTTTTTAGCACTTTTCTTGTAGTCTTTCTTAGGCGTATCTCTAGAAAGCTTTCTCTTTTTATTATTCTTTGAAAGATCGGATTGGCTATTGCTTGCATAATTTGTCCTTTATTTTTCTTTTCAGTCTTATGGTTTTCTTCTTCAATCCTCAACCAAACAATTAAGTCTTCTAGATTCATCTCCTTACGCTTATGTTTGAGATAGTTCTTGAAGTCTTTCCATGAAGGAGGAAGTTTTCAACAATTGCAGTCAGTTGAAATGTCTCACTTAGACTCAGTCCTTCAACATAGATGTCATTGAGAAGAATTTGTAACTCTTGAACTCGAGTGTCATAGGTTCTTCTCTCTAGCGGATCTTCTTAATGGCATATGTTCTTGAGGAGATCGGAAGAGTTTGTTCTTCTGGAACTGTCACTTTATTGGGTGGTTCTTCGACATTGTCTTGATTTGTTGTGTCTTGAACAAAATCAGGAATGAAATCCTGACCAATGCAAATAACATCTGTGTGTATATCAATATATTCCTCTTCAAGAACAAAGTCCCTAACCACATCTCCCCCTACAAACTCGACATCCTCAAAGAACCCAGCATTTCCTAACTCAAAAATAGACTTAGTAGTGAGATTATAAAACTTGTACCCCTTAGATCTTTCAGAGTATCCAATAAAATAGCAACTCACAGTTTTGAGCCCAGTTTCTTTTCATTACTCCTATAAGGTCTTGCCTCAACTGGATATCCGCAAATATGCAAGTGCTTTAAACTAGGCTTTTTGCCTATCCAAAGTTCATAAGGGGTTTCAGTAGTTGCTTTTGTTCGAACTTGATTAAGAATATAAGCTGCAGTCTTGAGTGCTTCTCCCCAAAGTGATTCTGATAAAGTAAAATGAGATATCATATTCCTCACTATGTCCTTAATCATTTTTTCATCTCTCAACAACACCATTCATAGCGGGCAAACCCGGTATAGTGTACTATAGAATGATAACGCATTCCTCTAGGAATCTAGCAAAAGGTCCTGAACATTGTTCACCTGAACCATCATATCTGCCATAACATTCACCACCACGGTCAGATCTGACGCTTTTAATCCTTTTACCAAGTTGGTTCTCAACTTCAGCCTTATAATTTTTGAACACATCCAGCAACTGTACCTTTTCATGAAGAAGATATATTTAGCTACATCTAGAAAAATCGTCTATAAACATTATAAAATATTGTTGAGCATTCCAAGAAGTTGTAGGAAATGGCCCACAAATATCCGTATGTATAAGTTCTAAGGCGTTCGTAGTCCTGTTAGCTTCAAATCTTCTTTTGTTGGTTTGTTTCCCCTTTATACAATTAATGTAAACATTAAAATCTGTAAAATCGAGGAGATTAAGAATTCCATCTGACACAAGTCTCTCAATTCTCTATTTGGAGATGTGACCTAATCTCTTGTGCCATAATGAAGCAGAATTCTCATTGGTTAATTTTTGATTTACACCTCGTGTATTTAATTGCAGGGATTCATTAAATGAAGCAATTGTTTCAGTAAAATAAAGATTGCCATATCCTGATAAAGAACCAGACCCAACTAGTTTTGAATCATAAAACAAATTGAATTTTTCATTTCTAAATGAACCAACATAACCAAATTAATCCAAAGCAGCAATGTAAATTAAATTTCGTCTAAGAGACGGCATCCAATCTTTAACAATAATCTAAATTTTCCTATTACCTCTACTTCAACCTTCGTGTCATCACTAAAATAGATGTATCTTTTACAATCACTTATTTTCCGGCAACTCAGGCAGCCCTGCATAGACACACTGATGTGAGTGGTTGCACCAGAATCTATCTACCATGTGTGTCTAGGTACCGAAGTTAAATTAACTTCAGAACAAACCATAAAAAGCATAGCTTTCTTAGCACACCAAGCGTGGTAATTGGTGCAATGCTTCTTCTTATGCCCTTCAACTTCATAGAAGAAACAACCAGTACCTTTAGAATCATCCGATTTCTTTTGTTGTTTCTTTTGAGGTATTGTATCTGCAGCTTCTTAATTCTTCTTCCTTTTGTTTCTCTTGCTCCTGTAGAGGCTGAAGCCAAATGAGTACTTTATGTCCTATCTTGCTTTAACCTTTCCTCTTCTTGAACACAGTGTGATATGAGCTGATTCAAAGACTAAGTCTCTTTCTGATAATTATAGCTCAGTTTAAATTGATTAAACTATGATGGAAGATATATAAGAATCAAATGCACTAGCAAGTCCTTAGAGAGGTTGAGCTTAAGTGCTTTCAACTTTAAAGCAAGATGAGACATCTCTAAGATGTACTCTCTGATAGTCTTTACCTGTATACCTCATTGAAATAAGATTTGTCAAGAGTATACCAATTTCAGCCTTTTCATTTTTGACAAACTTTTTCTCAATATCAGCAATGAAATCTTTAGCTGTTGCAATATTTTCAGAAATTGTGCCCCTGAATGCTTCTGGAATGGCCTCCTTCATGATCATCAAACACATGCGATTTGATCTCTCCCATCTTTTCATATCCCACTTTTGATCAGAGGTACTCTGATTTGTAAGAGGTAGAGGAGAATCTTCCCTTAACGCAAGGTTGAGATCCATGACTCCGAGAACTATCAATAAGTTCTCTCGCCATGACTTGAAGTTGGAACCATTTAATAAGCGAATAGAGTTGATGTTGGCAGTAGTATTAGCAGGAGTCATAGCTGAACAGAGAACAACAAACACATAAAACAAACTCACATCAATCTTCAATACCCAAAAACACAATAATAAATTCAAATAAAAGTTAACCTCATCTCTAGATACCGGACACTCTATTAATATTTTATCTTTGGACAAAACATTAACTTGTAAGCGATATCTTGGTGTAGTAATCAAACACTGACAATAAAAATATGTCGAATAATAAATCTTCCTTTGGGCCGGTTTATTCTTCACATGTCTGAATAATCATCACGTGTTTATTATCACAGGTGCACATGTAATTCTGTCAAATTTTAACTTTCCCTTGGGCCGATTAATATTCACATAAGTTACATATACATGACCATTTGTATTTCAAAATAAATCAATTTTCACAAGAGAGGTCACTTTGGTGACATGTTTCTTCAATTAATTTACCTTAATATACATATACAACTGTACCAATATTTGAATTTATAATTGTTCCTAAATTAATTCCTAAAACCATAGGAATTTAATCCGAATCAATAATAATAACCGAAGGATTAAATCTAAATCCATTGCATGAATTAATACAATTATGATGAATTGTTAGCAACCCAATTAAGCTAAAATCACAATAACTAACCTTTAACTTAATAATTTATAATAAATTAACAACCAAAAAAAAAAAAAAAAATTGGCCACTGAAATATCATCTTAATCCAAATCATGACCAAAACTTAATTCTTATCTTGTAAATTCCAATTACTGTAGTGCATACAGTAGTCGGCAGATACATATCACAACCAAAATTCATTAACCGCACGTATATTAACCGCATGGACATACCAACAGATATTGGATGCGATTCCTTGATTTCGTTCTGTATTACATAATATTGTTTTCCACCAAGTCAATAACACATCAAAACATACACTAAATCCAAAAGGAAACCCGAGGATTCAACGAACAAACGAAGCGATAATTTATTTATTGGATGAAAAACTATCAATCGAATCCATAAAACATAAGCAACACCAAATTTCTCAATGAATCAAGTATGAGTTAGTTCTGATATCACTTGTTAGATTAAACCTTTTGTAAACAATGTCACAAAAACCCTAATCTCACGTTGAAACATCGAAAATCAAAATCTTGAGATGCGGAAGTGTACTTGAATACAAAGAACTAGTTAATTGTCTAGAGTTGTACGGTTGGCCTTCCAAATCAACACACTTTCTTTGGGTTTTCTCTCTGAAGATGAGATCGGTCAGACATAATAGAATTTCTTGAACATGCGATCCGGGAACCATAACCGATGTATATATAGAAAACGGCACGTCATCCCTAGGATTTTACTATTTCAGCCCATCATTGAAATAGAAGCCTATTAGTCTCTACACAATAAAAGCTTACACTCTATCAGATAGACTAAAGTACAAATTACTGAAATCTAATAAGATTACTTTAAACAGGCTTAACCTTATATGACAGCCCAAACACGTAATTATTTACATATAAGCCCAAAGTTATATTAAGGATCCAACAAACTGATCAATTATAACAACACATTTCATACATTTTTACATTTCTAATACATATTCTACATCTCTCTTCATTATAAATTACCTAAATAAAGAGCATCAAACAAGCTCTCAATAAAAGAAATTATACTCATTCACCAAAGGGGAATCGCAAAAGAAATTCGCACCTGTATATGGAAGAGCTGATCAGGACTTTGGTCCAATGACTGCCACCCCTGTCGTGGAAAACCATATGTATCTGAAAAGGAGCACTGAGAAGTGAAAACCACAAAATTCAATAGTATTTTGGTCGAAACTCACGAAGGAATTTTTACCTTGAGACATGTGAGATGAAGGAAAATAGCTAAATTGCAATTTTACTACTTAATCCCCCACCACTGCGCCACCTCTCTCTCTCTCTCTCGCTCTCTCTCTCTCTCTCTCTCTCTGCCGAAACTTTCTCGGATGAAAAAATTGAACACGGAGGTTGCAACTCAGCCGATAAGCTGTAATCTGGTGAGACGAAATGCAACTCCTATGGAAACTGAGAGAAAAAATCTACCAAAAAGGAATCTTAGTAAGAACAGAAAAGGAAAAAAGAAATGAACAAACCTGTTTCCTTGCCTAATTACAAATCTTAGTTAAAAGCCATATCTGATTCAGCGGTAGGTTCAGAACACAAACTAAAGATA
This sequence comes from Nyctanthes arbor-tristis, assembly GCA_963692815.1. NCBI lineage: Eukaryota > Viridiplantae > Streptophyta > Magnoliopsida > Lamiales > Oleaceae > Nyctanthes > Nyctanthes arbor-tristis. The sequence goes on from CAVNYN010270171.1 coordinate 6,124, forward strand.
ACTTGTGGCAATATGAACTGTACTTAAATCGTTCCCTGTTGCACCTCCATACAAAGTGCCGAAAGCAATGAGCAATGACCATGAAAATAAACGGAGGAGAGATGCGAGTTCCAAGTCTGACCTGCACAGTAACGAAGCATCAGAATTTTGAAGCGTCCCAAATGCGTGTGTTGATCAGTGCATGTTATTCTTGGCGTGAATAGTTAGCTGGGCCCAATTACAATCAAAAATTATTATATTAAGCCCTAATCAGATAGCAAAAAATTAAAAACAAAAACAGAAAAGAAAAAAAAAAGTCGGTGCGGAAATGAGCTTTAGACAGGAAAAGTGTATATGGGACCCACAAAACTCAACAAAGTAAGAGAGGGATGTAGATTTCAGGAACTATTTATAGATAAGTGTACGTTTTCCATGTCACCCGTTTCTATTAAGAAGGCCCACAGCCAATATCGAATATTCTTCAACCCGGGATTCTTCAATCATCGTTAAAAAAAAAAAAGTGCAAATGAATATCATGTTGGCTAGACATAGGAAAAGTAATGAGTTTATAAGTAATTTAGCTACTCTACCTGACAGATTAACCTTTTAAAAGGAAAGAGACAATTAGGCAAAACACAGTCAAACAAATCTCCACCGGAAAAATACGATTAATTCATGCGGTTGGGCTTCTTTACCTTTCTGGCCCATTAATGACGGCTTTCATTATTTTTTTCTTTTTATTGTTTTAAATGTCTTTCTTTTTTGGTATCTTTTCTTCCTTCTTTTTTTTTTTTTTGGAAGCACGTGACCTTTAATTAATTAGAAAATTAACAAATATGAATCTTATATTTTTCAAGAAAATATAAATTTTACAGGATATTACCGAGTGATATGGTGAACAATCTAGTACTTATAAAGTGATGTTTAACGTGATAATATTCTTATCAACAAATAATTTGGTAATTAGTGGAGTAATGTTTTAATTAAATAAGACTTTTTAATTTAAAAGTAACACAAATGTAAATATTATATACATGATATTTTGATGAATATGCAAAAATGAAAATTTTCTATATGTGATTTTTTTTAATTAAAACATATACTAATGTGACTTTCATATGTACCATGACTTTTTGACAAGAAATATAACAATGACAAAATTTCTATATGCGATTTTTTTATTAAAAAATCATACTAATTTGACTTTTACATAAGTGACTTTTTAATGAATATGTAACAATGAAAAATTTTTTATATGTGATTTTTTAATTAAAAAATAACACTAATGTAACTCTTTGATGAAAATATTACAATAACAAAATTTTTATATGTGATTTTTTAATTAAAAAATCACATTAACTTGACTTTTAATATGTGACTTTCTGATAAAAATGTGTCATTGGTAAAATTTTTATATGTGACTTTTTAAATTAAAAAATCACACTAATGTGACTTTCATATGCACCTTTTTGACAAAAATATAATATTGACAAAATTTCTCTATGTGATTTTTTTAAATCAAAAAAATCACATTAATGTGTTTTTAACATATCTGAATTTTTAACTTAAAATGTAACAATGAATTATGTAACTTTTTAATTAAAAAATCACACTAATGTAACTTTTATATATGTGTTTTTTCAACAAAAATGTGCTGATAAAAAAATTCTATATGTGACTTTTTAATTAAAAAAGTCATACTAATGTGACTTTCATATGTGGCTTTTTAACAAATTATAATAGTGGTAAAATTTCTATATTTACTTTTTTTAAATTAAAAATCACACCAATGTGCCTTTTACATATGTGACTCTTTGATTAAAACGTAACAATGAAAAATATTTTATATGAGACTTTTTAATTAAAAAATAACACTAACGTGACTTCTTGATGAATATGCAACAATAACGAAATTTCTATGACTTTTTAATTAAAAAAATCACACTAACATCGCTTTTATATATGTGATTTTCAATAAAAATGCAATAATAAAACAATTTCTATATGTAACTTTTTAATTAAAAAGATCACACTATTGTGACTTTTTATTTTGCCTTTTGATGACGAATATATAAAAATGACAAAATTTCTATATGTGATTTTTTATCACACTAAAGTGACTTAGTTTTACATACTTGACTTTTACATATATGACTTTTGATGAAAATGTAACAATGATAAATTTCTATATGTGAATCTTTAATGAAAAGATCACACTAATAAGACTTTTTGATGAAAACGTAACAATAACAAAATTCCCATATGTGACTTTTTAATTAAAAAATCACAATAACACTTTTATATATGTGACTTTTCGATAAAAATGTGAAATGACATAATTTCTATATGTGACTTTTTAATTAAAAAATCACAATAGTGTGACTTTTATATATGTAATTTTTTTTATGAAAATGTAACAGTTACGATTTTTAAGTGCGATTTTTAAATTAAAAAATACAAATGTGATATATTGACGTGTCTTTTTTTATGTTGATTTTTAAAATTAAATGTGAATATATCTATATGTGAGTGATTTTTATATGTGAGTGAGTGATTAAAATTAAATGTGAATTTTATTTCTACATATATAAAATAAAAGTTTCCCAAAAAAATAAATTAAAAAGTAAATAGAATAAAAAATGAATCATTCAAAATAACGTATTGATTAAACAAATAATGATAATATTTTTTAAGAAAATAGTAATAATAGATAAAAAATAAATAAACAAACAAATAAAAAAAGAAGCAAATAATGACAAAGTATCTTGGGCCAGCAAATCATTGGCCCAACCAGCGACAGCACATATTGCCGTGCTTTGACGTCTTCAATTCTTAACTATTATTTTTCAAAACACAACTTGATTGTGGGGTAATTTTCTAAAGACTCCTTTAAGATAGAACTCAATTCTCTATAGTGTTATCAAAGTCAGGGTCAGACTTAACTATGTAGGTGCACGTATGAGATCATAGAGATCCCGATGTTGGTGACCTAAGGAGGTGGGTCCCAAATTTGAATAATGGTAGAGATCACGACGAGTCATCGCAACACGACCACCTTTTATTCTTAATGATAGGTCCTGCCTACCTTACACCCTTCTATCTCCTTATACCTTAAGCCATATGAATTTAAAATGAACGTGGTGCGCATTTCATTTCTCCGGATATATCGCACCACAGAATTTTGAAGCAGGCCTAACAAATATGCGACAGAGAATTTTAACTGTATCATTATCGGAGGTGAGGTAGGCAAGTGATGAATTTTGAGTTTTGACCACATTGGAAATAACGGTTTCTAATCGGTAGTTTATCGTTTACAAATCAAGAAATTCATTGGGCATTCATGGGACTAAATTTGGTTAAAAAAAAAAAAGTATCATATGTTTAATTTCAGAACAGTACTAGATAAATAATGTGATAAAATACAGTCAGCGATGTTATTTATAAGTGTGGTGATATATTTATATTTATATTAACCTCTTGTATTACATCAAATCACTATCTGATACAGTTACAGTGCCTGAAATTGTTTACTACTTAAAGACTGAAACTCAATAGTCATGAGACTCTCTACGCTTATATTGTCTTATATAGTATGCTATCATTTGTTATAACTTATAAAACATGAGGAAAAAAAATGACCTTATAAAGGAAAAAAATTATAGATAAAGTTTAATTTAATTGTGTGTACTATACTATTGATATTTTCGGCCCACTCTTTCAATAATGCAACAGCTAGCTCAGCCACATAATGTCCGTTTTAAATAACAAATTAATAATCCGGTGCCACCTTAGTATGTGGCAAAATAAAATGACTCATGACTGCATGATAAATTGTGGAGTACTTGTCAAATGACGAGAGAAATTCTTGTAGAAAAGTTCGGTCCCAGCCCCCAGAATGCCGCCCATCACATGCACGCTGTCATTCACTCGGTTTCGTCAAATTCAAATAAATAAAACTTCGTTTGACCCACGTAAACATTCCTCAAAGAACGATATACCATTCAAAAAGTGAAATTGCAGCATATGTCCTTCAACTATTTTGCAAAGGAAATTATTAAATAATGAAAGAGCAAATTGATCCTTTACCTTTTATCTTATATTGAATAACTAATGTCTAGTGATGAAAGGAACCGCAAATCAAATCTCCAAGTCTTCTTACTTGTGGCATTTGTCAATTGACAATTGGATTGGACAATCCTTCCTCTTTGGTACCTCGCTTACATCTTATTTTAATTTGATATTCTATCTTATAGAGAGATGGCAAAATTAGTCTGTATACTGTAGAAACCCCGCCTAGTGGATGTTGACAAGACAAGCATCTTGCTCATTCGCTTTTTTTATTTATTATATTATTATATTTTGAAATTAGTTGAATAAAATTAATTGTATTATTATTAATACTAAGAAAACAATTTAATTGAAAACTTAAGAATTGAAATTTAAATTTGGAATTATTTATTAATTTTACTAAAAATGGAAAACGAAAATAAAAGTAATGGTTCACAGGAATTTTTTGTTGCCTCACCTTGCTCTGCTTCAAGTTAGAGATGGAGTTGGAATGAGAGGAAAAATTGTAGGGCCTAGGGAAGGTCATCTCACCAATTGCCAACCCTATTTATACTTTTCATTGTTGTTTCAGTCTGCACACTTCACATTTCATTATACTTCATTTTTATTGTTGTTTCTTAACTTTATATTGGCGTTAAATCCCTATAATTTTATTGTGAACCCTAAATGTAATTAGTATTTATGGTGGTCTCTTATATAACATTTATCTATCATTCATTTAACTTAATTTTCAAAAAAGTTAACTTTTAATTTATTTTTTTAACAAAAAAAAAAAACATACAAGGTCTGAAGGATTGAGCCTTGATGGCTGTTAGCATCCCTATGTTGTCCTCTTAGACGTACTTTACCATTTAGTTAGTATGATTTTGTGACACTTAATACGGTTTTAGTAAACATGTCATATTTTAAACTAGCATTTGATAAGGAAAAAATATAATATATTTTATAAGAGTAGATTTTTGTGGTCACGTAAAAACATAACATACTCCCACATGGGACGGTGAGTGTCGTATCAAAATAGTTTTGACTTTTACAACTAAAGCTTAAAGACCAAATTTGTCTTTTAAAAATACAGGATCGACATGAAAGTTATGCAATAGATTTAGAACCATTCATGCAATTTTACACCAAACAAATAAATATTAAATAATACTTACGCTAATACGCGTAGAAGAAAAAGAAAAACCAGCACCAGTATATCTGCAAGTTTCAGCCCACATTTTAGTGCTTTTTATCCTTCCTTTTCTGCTTCCACTTTTTCATCTTCAACATCTCTCTCTCTCTCTCTCTCTGTGTTCAAGTGAAGAATTTGGGTTTGTTTCTGGTATGGAGGAGTACTACAGCATCGAATCAAGAGCACTCAAATCAGGTTTTCTCTCACTAATGGCCCTGAAAACGGATTCCCCAGCACTTCTTATGGAAGATTTATGTAGTCTTACCCGAATTAACAGCTGCCCGGCAGATTATTTCCCAGTTGAGGAGCTCCTTAATCGTGGTTTTTCTTTGGGTCGTTTTCTCAGGAGAATGAAGAAGAAGAAGAAAGAGTCTCTGTTTCAGCAATCTCTTCTCAACCTAGAGAGACCAATTCTTCCTCAAGTTTTTCTGTCACGGCCGACTTTGATGAAATCCTTGCCGGCGAACTATCCGTTCCGGTCGACGAGTTGGAGAGTCTCGAGTGGCTGTCGCAGTTCGTTGACGATTTTACTTCAGGGAATTCTCTGTCATTTACCTGCCTGAAGTTTAACCGAGAAGGCCAGAGAATTACCGGCCGCCGGAGCAGATCAGAAAGCTCCGGTTCCGTGTTTTCCGACGACGGTTCCGGGGAAATTAAGGAGCAAACGGTCCAAAAGAACTTGG
>CAVNYN010270173.1:0-10233 GCA_963692815.1 Nyctanthes arbor-tristis
TTAGCAAGTCGACGTTCTTTCCATTGATGTGATATCATTGATTTAGTAATGATTAGCGGCTATTACGAACTTGACATTGCAATATGATAAATTTATCACTTGACTTGATAAAATAACTGTTTAAAATTGTTGAAATTATCAATGAATATATGGATTATCTTAATCAAATTGAAGGAAAGATGTATTTGAAAGTCTGGATGCAACTTTTAGTTTGGATACAAATCTATATCTATATATAATCTATATAATCTATTAAAGCAGTTGAGTTTGGAGGGGGTTTCACTACATTTTCCCGCACAAACTTAGCTGCTATCTTCTTTTTTTTTTTTGGCTGGCTTAAATTTCTTTTGGTTAATTAATTAGCGCATTTTGGAACATTAAGCTACACGATATTTAAGTTACATGATACTAATAAAATTTTGTGATGATCGATTTCAGTCATTAGACAATATCTAAGCTACACGATATCAGTATTGAAATTATATTACAATATTAAAATTATATTACAATATTAAGTAGTTGATTGTATGATTTGGTACTAATGCTATGTTAGAACAATGAATATACGGTCGGTCTCCTAGAAAGCATAGTCTCATTAGATTATCATATCATGCATTTTGATACTGTTATATGATGATTGGATTTTGTAACTATAGAAGTGTACTACCCCTGCATTGCACGGGTGCTACTCTAACTAGTGTGTGTGTGTGTGGAGGGAGGGAGGGGGGAGGATTTAGGGTATTAAAAAATTCATTTACAATATATAATTTAAAAATACGTAAATATTTAAAATCCAAGAAAAAAAACACAAAAAGATAACAATTAAATAAAGAAAAAAAGGGTGGCATAATTACAAGCGCGAGTGGCATATAGAAGCTAGTTTCACAGTAAAGTGTGAAAAAACAAAAAGAAGGACCCCTATGCAAAATAGGGTAAAATATCTAATTCTCTCTTTTTTCAAGATACCCTTATTTAATTAAACTTATATTTGTTATTACTTAACATATATTAAATAAGGTTATTCTGGTACCAAAAACTAACTCTTTAAATTAGATAAGACTATATAAATGGGATAACCCCAAAAAAAAAATACAGCTATATATTTGGGAGGGAGAGAGAGAGAGAGAGTTTGTTTTTTTTGTGGGTGTTATCCCTGAATTATTTTTGTACCCCCAAATGGGCACACATAACAAAGAGGTATTTTGGAATTGATCCAACATGTGAGATTAACCTATGCTGTCACATTAACAGCAAGATCAACAGTGCTAATACACCAAATTAAAAGTACCATTTTCTTGGCCTTTTTTACATCCATGTCATGGATGCCTGCTCTAGACGGAGACAGATAGAGAGCTAAATATATATATTTTTTTTTTTGGTGGGGGTGGAAGGGCTGGGGGGGGGGGAGGATCTTTATATATTCAGCAAGCATTGAGATGGTAAAAAATGGTATTCTTATTTCTTGATTTTTGCTTCTTTTTCTGCCTTCTTCTCATCCACAAATTCCTCAGTGAAAAGCATCCACCTTGCATGCATATCTTCTTTCTCTCTCCTAATTCATTCCTTTTTGTGTCTTCTCTCTCTCTTGTTTCCTTCGCTTCTTCTACCTGCAGTGCTCATTTCCACACGATTTCAACATTATTAATTAATTCAAGAAACTCTCTACTTCATGCAAGTTTGGCTTTGCTTAAGAGCAAAATAGGGTTTTTTAGGACTTTAATTTCAGCAGTCCCAAGTCTCAAACATGCTAGTATAAACAAAGCAATGATCAAGAAGCAATGAATTGGACTTTCTGATAATTAATTCGTCTGGTTTGTCTGAGTTTAATTAACCTTCTAGATGTGGTAGCAAAAGATACCCTTTTGAAAAGGGCGTGATTCAACGTAGTGCCAGGGCATGTAAAGAATCTAGTATCAAAAGTCACGACCACGATAATATCAAGAGAGGGATATGAGATTTAGGTAAAGGAATGTGACATCTCAATGACGATTTTAAATTTTAAAAGTTTCACTTGTGGAGAAGCGGGAAATGCCGAAAAGATGATGTTTTTCCTTGAGTGGAATACAGAGAGTGTGTGACCACAAGAAGTACAATATGGCCCCAGCACATGCCGCAAGTCAGGGGTTAAGGGACCAGTTATTTGAGTCCCCCACCTAGGAGGGCATTTTTGCATGGTCCAGTTTTGCATGCTAGCTATGCAATCTCCATTGTCTGCCCCTCGAAATTCCCCTCTCATTGGAATAGGAGGGAGAAAGTGAACACTTGTAACTTGAAAATAACCTCTCTAGTTAAGGGAACTTAGGCTTGGTTTGATTGCTCTAGTTTTCGTCTCTGCCCGTGACTCTATTCCAAAACTAAGAGACCAAGTGATGGAGTTTGTTAAGAGTCGAGAATGAGAACTTCTCTATCTTGAACTGAACTATAATAAGATCTTATGTAGTTGTCATGTATTGTTGCTTTCTTTTCTTGTGCCAATATGTGCATTATAAAATGTTTAAAATACTAAAACTAAATATGGTTTAAAGTATTTACCTCTTTCTCTGGTTTAAATTTTTGACTTGAAATTGGAGAGTCTTCACCTTCTGCTTCGCTGCGCTTTAGTGATCGTTCTTCAATTGAAGGTGTAGGGGCAGGACTCGGGCTACTCGAACTAAGTTCAGGAGGTGTGCTTTGAGTTCCCATATCTCTTGTCATGCTGATTTGCTCGATATTATCGTTCTTCTCTGCAACAAGAAAGAAGAAGAAAAGCTAAAATCATCGTACTTTTTGGGTATGAGAAACAAGCAAAGCCATGGAAGGAGAATATTCGGGACCTTGACTTGGAATCTGAACTTCACTTTCATGTTCTGCTATGGGGGACTTGGTGTGGAATTGCTGCAAGTGAGTAGGATAAATGAGGGGAGCAGACATTGTAATTCTGCTGGAAAGTTTCCCAAAGGATCTTCCACTGAGAGTTTTCGCAGATAAACACTCCAATGGAACTTCGCCCGATAGAGGATTGGAAATGTACTTCTCTGCCTCGTTCCATTTGGAGTTGAGAGCAAAGCCTTCTGGAGAAAGGTAATCCCAAGTATACACAGTTTTTGCCTGCAATGCTGCAACAAGAACCCTCAAAATTTTACAAAACCAGACAGAATCAGAGTTCCATTTATAGTTGTCAGGTTCGGTAGGGAGGGTTAAATAGAACAGGACGGTATTATTCGTTATATTATCTACTATTTCGATACCTTTCAAGGCTGTGGTAAATGAATACGTTGCAGGGTCGATTTCGTCTGGAAAAACAGACAAAGATAACTTAGAAGACAAAGCAATGAATGCATAAATAAACAACTTTGTCTGGGAGAGGGAAGAATTGTCTTACCTTTCAAGGTGTAGCCTGGAGAAGAAGCAGTACTGGAAATGATAAGATTTGATCTGAAAGACTTTGCATCTTCTCTGAAACTTCTGATATACGAGGCCGAGAATCTCCTTGAACTCGTATTTTCGCGGCTGATTCGAGCCTTGAGCCCCCATTCTTTCAAGTTGAATTCAGATTCATCATGCCTTGTTGAACCAAATGGAGATTGTTCCATGGTATTTGCCATGAACCAGTGATGGAAACTCAATGAATTTCTTCACTTTGTGGAGGACGCAACTTGCTAAATATGAGTTAGAAACTTGCAATTTTGAAAAGGAAAAAATGCCACTGATTCAAGAATCTGCAAAAGATGCTTTGGAGTGGCTTTTTAATAAAAACTTGAACAGATACAAGCCAAAAAATTCAAACTCAAATGATAATTCTTTATCTTTATCTGCTGCTGAAGCTAACATCAACTTAGCCACTGGACCATTTTCCAATTGGCATATACTGATGGGAATCAGATGGAAAATTTAAGCTAAAAGCTTTTTCAAGAAAGTGGAATAACTTTTTTTTTTTTAATTTTTATGAAAATCAGAGTGAATTGTTGGTGAATGATAATGCAAAAAAGTTTCACTAATTTGTGCATACAATGTTATCTGCAGATGGACCTACTGATGCTACCCCATGAACATGATATTATATGGCCCTCAAACTTTTGGTGGGACACCTAATTCCTTGAATTGAAAGATGAAAATTAAATGATTCTTATATTAGGTGTCCAGGACACTTTGGAATTTGATGCTCTTGGAGTTTGTTTCCAACTAGTAAACATGATGAATTCCAGCTGTTGACACTGGATAATATTGGGAACAAATTGAAGCTGAATCCATTTATCTTGCTTGATTTGCTTTAACAGTGGAGGGCAATATCGTCCTTTAGCGAATTATTTACCAAACAAACAATTTCGACATTATTCTTTTCTCTTCGCGTATTTATACGCGCTAAACACGAGTTTGTTAAAAATCCTTCTGATTGCCTAATATATAAAAGGGTGATCTACAAAGATTCCACCCCCTACCCCAACCCCCTCCTTTTCATAAAGTAGCACTCGAAATTTGGCCCAATAGTTCTGTGGACTGATCATCATCAATTACAGGCAAAGCTATAACTTTCTAAGCTACAGTGAAGAAATTATTATTGAGACAGAATTACAAACTTTCTTAGTCCAACTTATTGAAAATGTTGTGAAGACCCAACCTGGCAATTAAGGCTGATTCCCCACATGGAATTCAGAACTCAAAGCCCCGAGATGCATCCCGACTCTTTGAGGTGGGGCCAACCCCCAATAGAGACTCTTGTTCAAGTTCGAATTGTATGAATCAGTAATAGCGCAGAACATTCATTGAGCCTTTAAGACTAGACCTAACTCAAATTATAACTATATATATGATCAGATCAAGAAGTCTTAAATCTTGGTTCTAAATACATTAGTGTTACAAAATATTCAAATAATCTCAAACCCCAACTCTTGAATCTTAGAATTTTTATGTTAACCACAGGAATCTGAGAGAAACGAAGGCATGGGTTTTCTCACAAGTTGATAAAAGTACATATCATTGTTGGGTTATTTTCAGTGTGTTGGAAAGATATCTGATGAGATACAGAAATTTGAGGAAGGACATAAAATTGCTGGATGAGAATGTTTTTGTGTGCATGTGCATGTCTAGTGGGCGGGGGGTGGGGTTGTGGGGAAAGGTCATTATCTTATCATGGCAAACTGACAATATTTAGTTTTTGTCTTAAATACAAGATTACTATGTTTCATGGCAGAGGATAAGATCCCAAACTTAGATGTTTATTTGCTTCATTTAATCCTCATAAGTTTTGCATATGTTTTGGATCTTCATTTATCTCCATTTTCCTTTTTCTGTTTTTTCATCTCTTCCCCACCCACCCCCCCCCCCTTTCTGGGTTTCTTTAATTAATGACATTGCTCAAAGTGGAGAGAAGTGGCAGCACTAGTGGAGTTCGCCCCCATGTCCGTGGGATGATGAAGACATATCCATCAAACCATAGAGGCTTCAGTCGAGGCACATGAATCACAACAGGCAAGAAAGCTCTGATTCTATTTTTAGCCAAAACCATGGATCTCGTTACGGGAAGAATAAGATTGCATATAGCAATCATCTCACGAAAGACTCTTGAATATCTCAAAAAATCACAACATTTTGTGACCGTGCATAGCCCTCACTCCACTCGTTGTTTTGCGCCTTCTCTTCTTGGCAACCGCACAAAGTGACTACTCAAGAACTATGCCTTCGAAAGTCTCAGATCACAAAAATCAAGAAAATAATTTTTGCCAAAGACAGAATTAAAAAGTTTAGATTCTATTTTCTCTAGTGCCGGAAATTCTCACACTAGTACATACACCTCAATGAGCGCACTTCCTAAGTCTAAAAATCATCCTAGTCCATCGCATTTCTCTTTCACCTCAAATCCAATATAGGCCAAAATTAACAGTCTGGCCCTATCCAGTTATCTATTCTCCAAAATCAAAGCGGCCAATCAAAATCTGGCTCAGAAATTTCATGTGCAGTTTTACACACACCACCCACCGTTGAAAGATGCTGTTGGTCTTTCTTGCAACTAGGAAAGGGAAAGGAGACATGCTGGACCGGAAAGTCCACGACATTGGCAGGACCACGGGCCAATTTGGGCCTAGCTCAGATTGTACCATGTTAAACTAAACCTCCCCAGTTGAACAGCTCTGGCGAATCCAACTTGACACCCCTACCGTTGAGTAATTCCAGTTCAATGATAAAGATCGGAAGCAAGTTACACCTCGAGACATTCAAGCAGATGTGCAAAATGAGTTCATGAGAACATAAATCAACAAAAGTATGGAATCACCAGATCTGAGGAAAGTTTTACTGCTCTACCATATTATTGCTCCCAGAACACATGGTCGCATCATAAACAATTTGGAAAACTTTCATGTGCACACAAACAATCCCGTCCCACAAAATATAATGCAGCAAAGTTGCACCTTGGGACATTCAGACAGAGAGATGCAACTGAGTTCAATGAGATACGAGCACAGAAGCACTACATTTGAAAAGGTGTATAAAGCAGGGACCAGCGAGGAGGGTGCTTCCAAATTACCACCAGATTTCACCCCCATCATTATTGAAGCCGCCATGGACCAGAAGTGGCTTCAAAAGTAATCGACTCTTGGTCAGCATTTGGACCCATCATCCAGCAACAGGATATATTAAATAAAACTTCTGCAGGGAAAAAAATAATAATAAACAAATAATATCAACCTCTTGTGATTACAAGATTTCGAGATACATCAAAATGAGAGTTGCATTGATACAAGGATAAGAAAAGAAAACAGAATTATCCTGCACCATTAAGAAGACAAGATCATTAACCAGAGTCTGAAATAATACTATTTCAGATAATATATCATGAGGCTAAGGAAACATTTTCCGCATAATCATTTCCAACATCTTAAATTAATTTACAAAACATTATATAATTATAGAAAAAAAATATTATAGAGAAAGAAGGAACTAAAACCTAATAACCATACTAATCCATCAAAAATACAGCAGAATTCTCAAAGTAGTAACAGGTGAAGAATCCACTAGTAGTATAACATCAAGAACAAAATCAAGAATTTATATTTTCAGCTACGAAATGCAGTATTCACTTGAAGGAAAACAGCAAGAAGCGGTAAAGCAATGAAAATCATTTGTATTTTAGTGACAGTGCTTCATGTGTTTATATCACAAGTCTGCCTTTTATCCTCAACAAAAAAGCATCACGCAACCAGATTTCTTTACAATCTAAAGAAGATAAATTAGTCCCCAACACAGATCGAAGAGACTTGACTTCAAGAATTACTGTGCACAACATTCACATTCAGCAGTTTTGGGGAGCATGAATATATTCGCAATCATACTCACTTAAAGAGCTCAGCATCCTCAGACTGATTGCATCGTCAGACATTGTAGACAACTGCAGCTTCATACTAAGCAAAAAGACAAATGAAAAACAAAAAGATTAAACGAAAGACTCCAAGAAAGTTGAAAGCGTCTACAAAATAAATTGAATTACAAAGTAGAGAGCTGAAAGTAACTAGGCTCTTAAGAATTTAACAATTTGGACTTAATAGTTTGCATAAGAAGAACGAAACTTGCCTTCTCCAACAAAATATCGAAAGAACCCATGCAAGTGGCAGTAATCAGCTGCCAAGTAAATGACCTACAAAAATTTTTGAAATTGAGAGAGAGAGAGAGAGAGAGAGAAAGAGAGAGAAGACAAGACAAGACAAGAAAAGAAAAGAAAAGAAAAGAAAAATGAATTGCCTTTGTCCACAAATGCACAGAGAACAAGAAAAAATTCATTACTAGTGCTCTAATGTCCATACATTAATGCAAGAAAGGTGCAACTATGAGGGGTTTTTTGACATCCACCTATATCTAGTACAGAAAATGGTCTATTTGAGGATGGCGTAAGCTTAGTATTGGGCATCACTGGGATGAAGAGACATAAGATATTTATTATAAAAAGAAGACTTACCAGTTTGAGGGCAAAACCACTCAACAAGATCAGGAAATTGCATATGCGAACACGTTTTCTGAATTAAAAGACACATAAATTGTCAGTTGAACAAAAAATATAATGATTGTGACAATGCTAATTAGTAATAATCATTCTCGGCAGTCACATCCTCCTCTCTCCCCTAAGGCACAGCTCCAAGAAAATACTCTCAGTGAAATTAATTTGCAATAAAGTATGCTATCTAAAATAAAAAATGATGCAGAAATATTTTCATCTCTCAAGAATCTAGACAATATATGTAACCAACCAACACGCAATAAAGAAAAACAGGGACTGCAGAATCCAATACTTGCTCCAAATCATCATATCACATCATGGAAAAAAATGGATATACTACATGATTGAGATTCACCTGTCTCAAGGGAAAGAGCCAGAGGCAAATGGTAACTTATCCACATCATACCTTGTCCAAGAATTAATATTGCATTTGTAGCCAAAGGCAGCATTTCATGGATTTTTTCACTCGTAAAAATTGCTTGTTTCACTGCAAATGGCAGAAGGTCTATTAAAAAAGATTTAAAAAACTTGTATGAGTGCATATAACAGCCAGTCCAATTTCAATGTTTATCAGCTACAACCATAAACCAACCGAACAAAGGAATAATTTCTAACCTCTATTCATACATGTCAGTACCAAAAAATTTTGTTCCAACCTCTAGCTATAAACGGAATTGAAAACAGCATCTACTGAGAAGCAAATGCTGATTTATTAAGGAAAAAATAACTATGTGTGGTGGAATCTTTTAGCATAATATTCTGGGCAGAATAATTGAAAAACCAACACTTTGGATGAACATTAGAAGCTAACATGTGGAAGTACAGTTGATGCAACCGTTAGCAACAAAAATAAGAAGACATCTGCTGAAGCCACATTCCCATAATATTGATTAAAATGTGTGACGGTTAACATAGAAACTCAATGTAGCTGTGGCAACAATGAAACTGAACAAGTAAAACAAGGAACAAGATAAGATACTGAATGCTTGCTGCAGCAAAGTTTCCCGTAGCAAATTTTTCTTTGATCCCCATACTAGCTATTAACCATGTGAAGCTAAGCCAAACAGATAGTTCATTTTTCAGATAGAATGTAATTAGGGAAAAATATGAGAATTTAGTGACATAAAATGAGGGAAATTGGAACCTGAGATTTGAGTGAGCTTTTCCTGAATTTCCTGACTGTCCTTACAGTCAGTTTCATCAACAGAAGTCTCCACGCCAGAAATTACCATCCGGTGTACAGTATGATGCCCATCTGATATCCATACTGTTTGTTCGACTGCAGATTGATGGCAAGAGCTATTTCAGTAGCCAATGTTCAAAAAGGTGAAAGTAAGTACTAAGGCATTTCTTCATGAGGCAAGGCATAAGCCTCAAGGCACATTAAGGTGTAAGACTCAACAAAAACAAAATGGGCCAATAGAGAGCAAAAATAAATCGATAAAATAGTAATAAGGTAGCATAAACTAAAAGGGTTCCTTACAGCGAACAACAAAATGTCAATAAAGGGACAGGACTTTGTTTAAAGGAGCTTACAACAGTTTAGAAATTAAAAAGAAAAAAAGACAGATAAGAAGAGGATTACATTAAGGTCTCGCCTCATATGCCCTGAGGCCTGCATCTTGAAGCGTGCTTCACAAAAATAGACCATAAATTTATGCCTCAAGATGCATCATCCGGGCCTCAAGGCAAGATTTATCGCCGCCTTTTATATCAAGTCAGTAGCCGATGGCGATGCCATGATTGCATTTTACGATGCAAAAGGCAGGGATAAAAATGGGAGAGAGAGTATATGGTCGCATTGTTTAAGATTATTGCCTATTTACTTCCATGGGCACTTCAACAGAAGCTTATGTCAGTTAAATAAGATATATTTGATCATGTCTGTCCACAATCTAGTTTAGATTTAAGACTTCAAGAAAAATGGTTGGATAAAGCAAGCATACCCGAGGGAACACCATGAAGAACTGCCAGCTTGAGAACTTTCATTGTCTCAGTTAATCGTTTCATGTCACAAGGAGTTTCAAATCCACGGACAGAATTCAAGACGCGCAGCAGGTGTAGATTTCCAACAGAGTCTAAGATCAGAAACTTGTTTGCTGATAGCGCCTGGATGGAGATAGCCTTTGCTGATTTTCCACGCATCTTCACTGACATGGAACTTTCAATATCATCTTCTTTGAAAGCCACAAAACATGCACCATTATCCTTAGAGTCTTGCCTAAGTTTTACAGACCTCAACTTTACTGCAAGTTAGAAGGCACAAT
>CAVNYN010270175.1:0-14253 GCA_963692815.1 Nyctanthes arbor-tristis
ACATGACCTGCAATATAATTGATCAAAACCACATCAACGTCACCGTTTTCAGGGAGAAGGCTGTAACATCCAAATCCAAGCATTTTATGTAGTTGTATAAGGAAAGAGCAATATTGACAAATTCAAATTAGAGAACAAACATGGGGTGAAAATGCCACGTTTATGGCCCAACACTGCATGTGCGGAAAGAACAATCATTAGCAGCATAAGTTAAGTAAATATCCAATTATCACTCCAGTTGACACAATAACATGTATAGCAAAGAAAGTGTCATTAATTACACCACATAATGGATGCAGGTCTCAATATCCAGGAGCAATTTTCTTTCCATTTGGTTTTTCCTTTTTCTCTTAAATACGACAGCCCCATCAAATTATTGGATATAACACCATTCTGCTGCACTTTACAGTATATGTTTCTTCACATTAACCATGAAAATAATGAACATTGAGAAATAAACTTTGTTGAGAATAAAAAGACACTTTCTCAATGTTAAAAAAAATGTAAAATCACATTACTTAGTTTAAAGCAAATATAGAATCTGTGTCACTTGTAAGGTTCAAAAAATTCCTAGTTGCAGACCATAAATTTCTAGGCCTTAACAATTTTCAAGCAAAACGTAAAAGCATAGCAATATGTGTGTTTGTGTAAGACATAACCAACAAACTCACCAGTATCAGAATGCTTCTCGCTCTTTTCGCCCTTATTGGATGCCGCATTCAAATCCTCTGCAAATTGAACTTTCCCTCCATCACCATTCGTGCACACATTTGAAGAATCAACCCCATTAATCAACCTACTCTGCGAATTCAATCGTTTACCAACTCTCTTTTCCTTCCTCTCCTGTCCTTTAACCAGGGGCCGCAATGGAAAAACTCTGACCCCATTCCCTTCCCCCAAAATTAAATACCCAGACAGAACCCGCATGGTAAAAACTGGGAAACAACAATCAATGACTGCACATTTCATCAATTTCAAAGCTCCTCCGTCTCCATCATCCCCAAACATCTTCAATGCAAAAACCCAAATCTTCGAGTTAGAAACAGAGTACATTGAGAACACATTAACACCCCCAGATAACTTCATGGAGACCCCATGATTGACCTTAAAAACAACCCCAAACTTATTGTCATCAAATTCCAATTCCCTATGATTGGAAACAACTCTAATTCTACTAAAGTAATTCTCTGATTTCCGTAGGAAGTAGAACCGGAAGAGGGTATCAGCGGCCGCGCGAAGGAGAGGGGAGGAGGTGAGGAAGAGAGTAGCGGTCGAATTTGTGGTTTGGAGGTGGAAAAAGGTAGCAGAAGAAGTAGGGGACGGAACTACAATTTGCGGTGTTGGGCGAAAGGATGAAGACACAGAAAGCGGCAAAAATGAAGGGTAGAGGGAGAAAGATGAATCAGAATGGCGGAGGGCGAGCGCCTGGGATTGGGGATCATAGAGAAGAGATGTAATTTTGGGGGATAATGTGTGCAGGGTTTTGGGTAGGCTGAGCTGCCGGGCTTCGAATTCCGGCGTCGGTGATGACATATTAATCAGAATCGGAATTTCACCGGCTCCGAGATTAGGGTTTTTAACTGTGTGTGTTTGTGCGTGAGAGATGGGTATAGTTTGAACTTTGAAGAAGAGAAGACGTGCGTTTGAACAATGTGTAACGTAAAACGGTTCGGACAGTGTGATCCGAAACAATTTGTCAAGAATGGGTGAACCAGCGTCTTTGGCAGTTTTCAAACAGTCACGTTTGAGTGTCACTGTGGCATATTGGCATTCCATTAATGTTCAAGAGCCAGAGAGCAGTCACGAATCTAAGGGCCTGTTATGTTTGTCGTTGTCAGAGCATTTTCTGTTTTTATTCTGTCAAAATGAAGAAAATGCGTTCTGTTGACCGTTTTCGAGAATGTTTTCACGAAAACGGATTGCCAACTTAATGAAGAAAACCAAGAACAAAAAAAAGGCGTTCTCAATGTTTTCAGGCCAAAACACAAGAGAAGCCCAAAACGCGCTACTGTGCAATTCTCAGTGTGAACGCAAGGTCATTTACCCAAACCGCGCCCCCTCTACTTCGTCCTCCCTCATTCTCTCACTTTGTAATCCGACCTGGGGTTTGTCTCTCCTCCCAACCCCCATTGCTGCCGCCCATCCGCGGCTCTTGTAAGGTAGGTCTTCAGTTTTATCCCTTTTGCCCTAACTCCCAAGCTCAGTTCAACCATTAATCTCTCTGTCTATTTCTTGTTTTGTTATTTCTTTTCTTTTTTCTCGGTTGTGACTACTCGCCGGTGCCCAACAGTAGTCAGCCGGTCGCGTGAAGGAGTCGAGCAGCAGCAGCAGCAGCATCCGTCCAGCAGCAGGCGTGGCAGCTGCTTCCGGCGAGACACATTCGGCCAGGTAAATTTTTCGACTAACAGCCCTAATGTAGAGATAGAATGTGTTTTGTGGCCTTGTTTTTTGGAGTAATTCTTTGATTGAGAAGCATATAAACTGTCATTTTTCTGTTTTGCAAAATATTATTCTTGGATTGATAAAATCATATTCAGCCAAATAAAATATGGAAATATAATAAATTAAAAATATAAATAAGGACACTTCAATGACAATTTTCCCTGATAGTGTTATCTTTCTCCTATAGCAATTTGTTAAATAAACTTGAAACAGTTTCCAAATAAAGCACTTGCCGAATGATGACATTGTTCAAGAAAAGCTCATTGAACAAGCACTTAATTTTAATTTGTTATGATTTGACTTTTAAATATTAAAATGGTTTGACACTTTTTCATTTGATTAGGAAAAAAATGCTGTTAATGAATTTGGCCACCAAACAATGGATAAGATTTAACATTCATTTTTTAATTTTTCTATCCAAAAGGACCTAAAAAACCAACCGATATAAGTTTTGGGGACTTCACCAAAATTTCTACCTTCAGGACTATGCTAAAAGAAACAATACTAAACATGTTAATTACACTTCAAATTAATAAAGACTTCTGGGATCTCACTAGTCATGGGACATTATTTGTTGTGAAAAATATAAAGAAAAACATCCTCAGAAATCTCACATGCATCCATGAGCCTTTTGAAGAGTTTCTTAAATAATTTAAAGCAACCATCTCTTTTATTTTCTTTAAAGTACTTTTCTATCTCAACTCACTTTAAGTTCCTTCACTAGTGTAACTTATAAGTGGAAATCATAGTGGTTTTCGGTGATTTTGGTTATAAAAAATGGCTTAAATTTTGGATCACTTGTTTGCGAATGATATATGTGTTTCTTTATTATTGTTCTTGCTCTTGAGAGTAGGGACTAGGGATGAATCATTGGTTTGTGAATTTCTTGATTATTGTTTTGGGGAAGGTCTAGTGTAACTTGGTTTATTTTTGTTTTTTTTTAGTATATATGCATAAATCTTTTGTTATAAATCTTTTTTTTTTTTGTTATAAATCTGTTTTTGTAGTGTAGAAGCTATCTTTGCTTTTTTTTTTTTTGGTATATATGTATAAATATGTATGTTATAAATATGTTTTTTCTAATAAATTTGGCTTGTATAAGCTTTTTTTTTTTTTTTTTTGGTATATATGTATAAATTTGATATGCTATAAATCTGTTTTTCGCAATAAATCTATTTTTTTAATATGTATAAATTTGGTTTGTGAATGATATATGTGTTTTTTGATTATTGTTCTTGATCTTGAGACTGGGGATTAGGGATGAATCATTGGTTTGTGAATTTCTTGATTATTATTTTGGGGAAGGTCTAGTGTAACTTGGTTTATTTTTTATTTTTTTGGGTATGTATCTATAAATCTTTTTTTATAAATCTGTTTTTTTTTTTTGTTATAAATTTGTTTTTGTAGTATAAATATATTTGTATAAGCTATTTTTTTGGGGGGTATATATGTATAAATATGTATGCTATAAATATGTTTTTTGTAATAAATCTGGTTTTTTAATTTAAATATGTTTGTATAAGCTATTTTTTTGGGGGGGGGGCATACATGTATAAATATGTATGTTATAAATATGTTTTTTGTAATAAATCTGGTTTTTTAATTTAAATATGTTTGTATAATTTTTTTTTTGGTATATATGTATAAATTTGGTTTGTGAATGATATATGTGTTTCTTGATTATTGTTCTTGCTCTTGAGAGTAAGGATTAGAGATGAATCATTGGTTTGTGAATTTATTGATTATTGTTTTGAAGAAGGTCTAGTGTAACTTGGTTTTTTTTTTTTTTGGGTATATATGTATAAATCTTTTGTTATAAATCTTTTTTTTTTTTATAAATCTGTTTTTGTAGTATAAATATATTTGTGTAAGCTTTTTTTTTTTTTTGGGTATGCATGTATAAATATGTATGTTATAAATATTTTTTTTTGTAATAAATCTGGTTTTTTAATTTAAATATGTTTGTATAAGCCTTTTTTTTTGTATATATGTATAAATTTGGTTTGTGAATGATATATGTGTTTCTTGATTATTATTCTTACTCTTGAGAGTAGGGATTAGGGATGAATCATTGGTTTATGAATTTCTTGATTATTGTTTTGGAGAAGGTCTAGTGTAACTTGATGATGAGCTCGAGACAAGTCAAGATTCTGAACCAATACAGTTTAATTCAAGTCAAACACCTTAAATGGGTCAAGTGCGGGATGAGATCGCTACTCAAATGTGGAATGAGTACGCAGGGACGGGATGACTGCAAATTCATTTTGATTTTGTTAGAGTCTAAACTCTATGTATGACTATTTTAATTAAGTGGAATTATTGTTATTTATACGCCTTACTTACTAGACAAAACTTTTATTTATATTTCATGGATGTCGGCATACATGAGTAATAATAATATTTCTCGAGTATATCTATTGGTAAAGTTAAAAATTTATAGCTTACTTGATAGATAACGAGAGTATATATTTTGATCAACATGTTTACATTTGAAATAGAAGTTAACAAAAAGCAATTGGTTACCTATCATTACAGAAATAAATGTAGGGTTATATATCTATAGTATGTTTTGTGAACGAAATTTTTTTCAGAAAATGTCAAACAGAACGCGTTTTCTAGTTTTCCATTCTCAAAATCAGTTTTCAGACAACACAAACAGAACTCGTTTTAAGCAAATCAGAAAATAGAAAATATTCTTAAGAATGAAAACAGAAAACAGAAAACAGAAAACAGAAAACAGAAACACAAACAGAACGACACCTAAGTTTTTCTAGTAATACAAATTACAATAAAAAAATTCAATTCAACTAAAAAATTTATTGCAAAGATTAAAAATTTTATATAGAAAAAAATTAAAAAAAAATTTGGCAAACACAGGCTATAAGCTCGAGCCTAGATCTGCCAATGCCTAAGGGCGTTTCTTTTATATGTTGTTATGATCCACATATGAAACTATTAAACCACTAATGTCACGCCCCCAATTTTTAACAATAGCGGAAGCCTTAGAACATGTATCTCAAGTCCAAAAATCGAGGGCGAGACTTTGTAAATACAATTTAAAAGTACTGAGACGCTTTCACTGTGCACTCTGATAATGAAATGTATTGCAGCCACCCACAACGAAACCTCAGCCACATACTGAAATCTCGATCATATACATGTATTTTCTCCACCTTTAAGACGATCCAGCCACAAAGTTAGTTATTCCATACCTATAAGATTATAGAAAATGGGGATGAGTACTGAATAAAAACATGTATTGGCCCACACAAAACAAAACAAAGCAAGAAAGATCATCAAATGAGAAAGATACAAAGGCACAAAGGCACAAAGTTCGAACACATCACTAGTTTAGCCTCTACCAGTAAGCCATATGATACAAATGTATAAATGAACAAGACCACAGAGTAAGGTCATAGTACCACAAAACAATACAAATACAATTCAAAACCAGTAGATAGTGCCACTAGCGAGACCCAAGAGTAAGGAACAATCATTTATTCAAAGTAATGGTGCACCGCCAATCATCAAAGGCCAAATACAATTAAAGGAAGACACATGTTCTAAAAGAGAGAGATTTAAGATACAAAGAGAAGATGGGGGTCAAAGGATAGAAAAAGATGGAGCCAAAGACATGCGTTACTCACATCAAATATCCCTCAAATAATCCCAAGTGGAAAAATATCATTAAAGTCTTGAAATTCGTCAATTAAAGCTAAGTTTTCAAGTTATGATCTATCTATATAAGGTTAGGGGCCTTTTTCAATAACCAGATGGGTGTTTTGGTGAGTTTTTAGTGGTGTTTCTCTACCTTGGCCATTTTTGGGCAATTTGGTTGGTATGGGGGAGAGAGAGAGGATGGTTTGGGGGGTTTGGAAACCTTAAGGACCCCTATGTCTTTTATATAATAGTTCGGACTTAGTTGTTTTTAATAAATTTTTTAATTCCGCCAATCACGCCATAACACGTGGTGCGATGTGGCGCCGTACACATATTAGGGCAATGTGGTTAAACGTGGTTCGCATATTTATTGCACGAGGAATCCTTACACTTTGTATAGTCTTTCAATTAAGTCACCATACTCTGTTTTATATCATTTAGGAACCAAATTCTTTCTTTAGCGTTAATTGAGTAATAATCTTTTAACTTTGAGACACAATTGAAGCAATTATTTCACCATCGTCAAAATAATAGCCACATAGCGTAATTAAATTTTCTCAAGATGTTACAACTAATGATTTAATACAGAGACACCTTAAACTTTTGATCAAAATTCATCTCATTTCCCATTTTATATTGCTAGATTGTTATATCAAATTGAAATTTCATGTGATGTATATATAGGGAAATTGTGTAAAATTGGAAATAGTATTAGACATCTATGTGGCGTACATTTAGACACACCATATCAATTATACTAGCCAATGCGGGCTATTGCAAGCACGCCACACATGCGCCTGACAATATTTATGATACTAAAAGTATGATTTTATATAATTTCATATGTACCCATGGGAGATAGTGTGTGCGCTAGAAAAATTTCAGGAAGCTTTTTCATCGTATGCAAATATAAAGTTGAAAAGGAATAAATGGAATATATCTAAAAAAATTCAATTTTTTCAAATTATCTACTTTCCCTCACAAGTGGTTTTTTTTCACCTCAATCTAGTCGATTTCAATGCAAAAAAGGTACACTATTTATTATTAAGATCATCCCAATCTTATATAGTCGGATTTCAATGCAAAAAGGTAACATGCGACAAGGCACGGTTAATATGTAAAAAGAAGCGAGATGTGGAGTATAAGCTTCATACCTATACGCACACAAAGAAAGTGTATGGTACTGTGTAAATATTGAACTCAGTACCAAAGGCAGCCTAGTTTATTGCTTAATTGGGTACTCCTGTATGGACTTATTTTATTTCCATTGACTAAGAGTTTTTTTATTCTCAGAAATGGGTAATTAGCTCAAAAAGTCCTTACTTTTGGACATTCTTGTGCAATTAGTCCATACCTTTAGATTCTTAGCAATTTCACCTACATCTTCATGTTTTCTTGGCAAAATTCATCCTTGATGCTAATTTAGTCCCTTATTAGAAGGGCATTTTTGTCTACTTACACCTTAAGATTTAAAAAGATGCAAAGAAGGTCCAGATGAATATAATTGATCAAACAAATATTTAAAATTTATTAATTATTGGTTGACCAAAAATTTAAAGTGAAAAAGTATTTAAAAAGTAAAAATGAGGGGGGAAAAAGTAAAAAATTAAAGCTTATTTATTTTTCCTATCTCACTAGTAATTTCGATTTGTCATTTTTTGCATCAAACCACAACAATAGCAAGTCGCTCCATTTATACTCTCCCTCTAAGAAAAAGTTTTATTATTATTTTTCAATATTGCTAATTATTTTGGAACTTTTACTTGTAATTTTCTTAATATTAAAATGTAAGTGGACAGAAATGCCCTTCTAATAAGGAACTAATGTAGCACTAATGATAAATTTTGCTAAGAAAACACGAAGGTAAGGGTGGAATTGTCAAAAATTCAAATGTAGGGACCAATTACACAAGAATATCTAAAAGTAGAGACCTTTTGTACCAATTACCCCTCCAAAAATACTGAAAGATTTTCCCTATACGTGTTTTAGAACATTGGTGATTGTTATAATTTTTTTCTCATGGCTTGAAAGACATTTTGTGATGTCCCCGACGGTAGAGTATTCGTTTATAAGCTTACAAAGGGGAGATTCTTTGTCCTTCCTTTTTCTTTCAACTGTACGTAACTTTCTTCAAACCCTATTTGTCAACGAACTTACGCAAGACGTATAAATAAATGTAAACCAGTATATCACCAGTCCAATGCACAAGAAGCAATGACTTATTGAAGAAAATTAGCATTTAGAAAAAACCATTCTTCTTAGAATAGTCCTTTATTTGGTGGTATTATTATTATTATTATTGTTGTTGTTGTTGTTACATAATAACTTACTTATGATGTTCTCC
Organism: Nyctanthes arbor-tristis; assembly: GCA_963692815.1. Classification (NCBI taxonomy): domain Eukaryota; kingdom Viridiplantae; phylum Streptophyta; class Magnoliopsida; order Lamiales; family Oleaceae; genus Nyctanthes; species Nyctanthes arbor-tristis. The sequence continues at coordinate 8,447 of CAVNYN010270175.1, forward strand.
TCCTAACTTGTGATGTTCTCCTCCTAACTTGGGTGACCCTTACTGTAATCGTAGCTTTTCAAATTTATCTTTATCTTATATTTCTTTAAGAAGTCTTTTATGTTTTACAACCCATACTCCCGTAGATCCAGCGTATATGCGATGTAAGAATTGGGTCTATTTAAGTATCTATGTCTGTCAAATATCTGTTACATGAATTATGTACAATTAAATAATTCAATTGCGTAATCTAACATAAAAATTAATATTTCTAAGTAATATAACTGAAATTTCAATTATCAACTTCAACTTGACCCCGAAACATCCAATACTATTTAAAATTTCAGCAAGATAAAGATGTTCCAACAAATAAATATTTGTATCAAATTTTAAAGTTACATCTCGAGTCAAATACATAATACATATTTCTTTTAGTTTGATTAAGACAATGCATATATTCATTGATCAATTCAACAAAATTACTAAATAATTATTTGATCCAGTCTAGCGATGAATTTATCATATTGACCTGGCAAGTTCATAATAGGCAATAATCATTACTAAACCAAAGTCATCGCATCCATGGCTTGGACATGGATTGCTAATTAGCCCTAAATGATAAAATTACATGGTATTTTGTTACTCATATGCGATCCCCATTTTCGTGGCCGGAGAAATACGCTTATGCATTGAACATAAAAGTAGAACTATATTGTATGTTAAGGTTACTATCAAATATCATCTTGTCATTAATCACTAATATATAAAGTGGTGGATGAAGGGAAAAACTTTTTATTTCCCTTTTCGCACTTGCATATTTTTTAAGGTACTTGTTAGCCCTCAGTTCATTAATTGATCTATATTTAAATAAAAAAAAAAAACCCTCTTCATCTTTCTATTAGTGGTGCATTACTTGCAATCAATCACATTTGATGTTAATACGTTATTACATCTACACCTTTAATAGGGGTTAGGAATTATTACATATATGTAAATTTGTAATGAAATAAAGATTAAGATGACTATTATACTATCTTTTCATTAGTGATTAGCTCACATTTGATCTTTTTTATTATCATGTGATTGAAATCCAGATAAAAAATAGTATTTTAGATAAGAGTAATAATTCAAGTGGTAAAGAATACCTCAAGATGAGATCCTAGGTAAGTATATTGCTCACTGAAGTTTCTCTAATTGTATCAAAAAAATAAAAGATCGCATTTTATTTATTCTTTTGGCGGCATTTAATAGAAGGAATTTTGAATATACAAGTTCGACGGAATTACGTTTCCTCTATTAAAGTAGCCACAAGTGAATTTGTACTTAAACATGCATAGAAGGAATTTTGAATATACAAGCTCGACGGAATTACGTTTCCTTTATTAAAGTAGCCACAATTGAATTTGTACTTAAACATGCACCGTATAATCGGTCATCGAACTTACCTAGCCAACTATCCCACATATCTCCCCAACTTGATTGCAAGAGATAAATACCGGTAGAATTCATTTTTTCTTTTTCTTTTTCTTTTTTTTTTGGTTGGAGGGCGGCTTTTTTTCTTGCCATTTTCGGCATCAATGGGGAAGCAGGAGTCTCCATTTATGCGGTACGAAATATTTGCCAAAATTCGCCATTTACGACCAAGTTGAGAGATGGATTAATAGATAGGTAGGATGTGGAAAATTTTATTTTCTTTTTTATTATTTTTTTAGCTTTTTAAAATTTATTTTGCTTTTATTTAGAGAAGAGTAAAGGATACAAAGGTCATTTTTATGGGATTAGAGACTTTATATGTGAATTTTATGAGAAGTTCAAGACATATGGCTTTAAAAAAGGATAGAGGCTCGAATGACACAATATTGAAAGGTTGGAAGGAGACTGTATGTAAAACTTACCCAAGAAAATAATAATGCAGGGCCCCATGCAGAGTTTCCGTAAAAGAGAAAATAATTGCTTATTGATAGACATTCAAAAAGTGAATTTATTACACAACCCTCATCAGTCATCAAAATGTCCTCATAATTAAAATCAATCATCCCCAATTAATTCGTGAAATTCGGTAGGGTGGCGCCGGGCTCGCAGGCCTTGGCTGCCGCCGTGGGCTCCACCGTCGGCGATGGATCAACCGGCTTACCCAGCAACTCTGCCGGCAGCTCCGGGATCCCCTTCAAGTAGAATGTGTAGAACAACTTGAACGGAAAAATAATCTGCTGCAGCTTCACCTGACCGTACACCCCTTCGAATACGCCAGAGCCACCAGTCACGGCGAGATACGTGTCCTCGTACGTCAAGTACGGCCCCTGCACCGCTATATGCCCGTAATCCCCGAAGTAGAAACTGTAGATCGCCTCGTACCGGTCGCCCTTCTTCTCCGGCTCATTCTTGATCAGCACGCATATTCCGGCCGTGATTCCGGCACGCTTTTGGAGGTTTCCGGTATACAGCTGCGGAAAAAGAAACACTCTGTTACAAGAAGTTTATGAATACCCAGTTTTTCCACATTCTTGTTCATTTTTACGAGGTAAAATTACAACCTTGTTGCTGAAAGGCACGAGATCGCCGAGGGAATTGACAGTTTTCTGACTCAATCGGAGATAAGCCGGGCTCCCACGATCTCTCTCGTTTATCTCGTACACGCAAAGTTCTTGAACCTTAGCTGAAAGCCACAAAAATAAAAAAGTTAAAATCAAGGGACAGTTCACACAAATTCTTCACTTTCTGAAAAATCTCCAACTATTTTAACTTTTTCAACCTGCTGATGGGTCGGCCTGGCTTCTGCATGAGAATGATCTTCTGCTGGCGGCGGCAGTGGCGGTGGAGGTAGAGAGTTTAAGGCTTTGATGGACCAGGGGGTTTGCTTTCTTGAAAGAAAGCAACTTCTGAGATTTTGAAGTAGCAGAGGTAAATGGTGGCTTGCCGGAGGAAGAAGAGAGGGCGGACCTTAGAATTGCGGGGGCAGACGAAGAAGCCATTGTTGAGCTTTCAGGTATGGGGAGGACTGGAAATTGTTGGGTTTCCTTTCTACTTTTCAGTGAGCGATACTTTTTCCTTGGGGAATAATGCTATATAGTGGGGTTGGAATGGTGGTGATGGAGATTTTGTATGGGTATATATAAACACATTTCCAACATCCGAAGTGTGATACTTTAGGGTGTGACGAATGAGAATCCATGTGAGTTTTGTGCAAGCTTAATGGACGGCGTGGGCCGCGTAACTTTTTGGGTCAAATTCAAAATTGTGGTTCTGGTCCCTAACATTTGTTCGAAAGTTTAATATTTGGTATTCAATCTTTGAAATGTGAACCATTTATTGCATAAGAGTTTAGAAATTGGAGTCAATGTTTCAAAACATAAGCCGGTGTTGGTCAACAAATTTGTGTTCATATATTGGATGGCAAAAATTTTCTAAACACCCAAATTTCATGTGGGATGCATATACACAAACCAATTAGAGACTCTCTTTACCTTTTCCCCCTCACACTAGGAATACTCTTATTAGTCTTTTCCTTCTTTTTTTTTTTATTTTATAAATGGAGCTTTCTCAGTCAATTAGAGTTAATCCGCTATTTTTCATGCTCAAATATAGGAATTAAATGAGATTTTTTAAAAAAAAAATTGCTAATTAATGAGTGGTAAATATTATGATAGAGCAACTAGTAAGGACCTTAGCTAGAAACTTATCTATCTAATCTAGGTTTTGAGTTTGAGGGCTAGCTGAATTAGTCGGTTAAGTTTGTAGGCACCATTACATGACACTGATTTTGAAGATGAATTGTTGGTGAGCTTTAAACATCTCCATATACTTATTTGTACTTGATGAATGTTGATATTTTTTTTTTTTTGGTCTTGGGCATCCTATCTCCATTTCTATAAATCTCAAATTATTTTATGTTTTATTTATTATCATATATCTCATGTCAATACCATGTAATAAGTGATTTGCCTTAAAATACACCTCCAAGTATCTCTTCGCGAAGTCTCAATAATAGATCAAGGACCAATTTGCAATTTTTCCCATTGATGATTTATATACTACCTCCGCTCTAAAAAGATAGTTCATTATTCTATTTTCGTTCGTCCCAAAAAGATAATCTACTTACCATATTAACGATGTATTTAATGTTTCATTTTTATATGTGCCCCTAATTAATTGTTGTTATTCAACTACATATATATTGAAAGTCTTTCAAACAATTAATGAAATATAAAGGTATATGTGAAAAAATAAAGTAAAATTCAATATTTCAACTATATTAACTATTGTTTTTTAATATATGTAAAAATAACTACTAGACAATTTTTGTGGGACGGATGTAGTATTTGATTTCATTATGTAGACTGCGATCTGGGTGATTGTTCCAATTCCAAAATGAATGGTCAAAGAAGGCCTTTGACAAATCAATAAACAAGACTGCTAGTGTGACTTTTTATTTTCATATAATAAGTGCACGTGGTTTGTATTGGACAAGACAATGTAAATTATAAGGCAACCGGCCAAACTTTATTTATGTATATTCGAGTTTTGATTATAGTAATATTTGGTAGAGTTTTTGTTCCAACTGATGATGTTACTAGACCCAAGAACGTAATCCGTCCATGCAATAAGAGGAATAATAATGTGATTGTGATCTTTAAGGGAACAATTTGCTCCACGTATCAAGGATCTCAAGAGTGCTTCTATGGAGAGAGTACTCTTATGTGTGGCACACGCTGATTGGTGAAAATCAGGGCAGCCTCTTTGATTTTCACCAATTAAGGGGTTTCATGGGAGAGTGAACTCTCTTTAAGGGAAAAATACTATTCTCCTTAGAAATTTTGAGGATCTCAATTATATTATAAGTATAATATTATCTTTAATATTTGCATTTTTACTTTCCACATGTCCCCTTCTCATTTTATCATTTTGTTCGCTGGTACTATAAAGTATAAACAGTATCAATGAATTATAAACAAACATAATAGACTAATTAAAAACAAGAGGTCATATTTCACATTTTCGTGACATAGGCGTATAATTATTAATGAATATAAAAAAATCAAAATTGAATACAAAAACAGAACTATATATTTGGAACAAACTAAAAATGAAAAGTGGTTGAAAAAAAAAATGAAAAGTCGACCAAATAAGCGGGACGGGAAGAGTAGTATGCTATAAAATTGAATATAAAAATTGTAGAAAACAAAACAATATTTTGTTAATATAAACTCTCTATTTTTTATTTTTCATACGAGAATTTGTAAAATTCTATAGAGTTAATTAGACACTATAAATAGACTCCATAGAAGAACTAGACAAGAATTACCCTTCTTATTGTAGAGCTATTATATTCCTCAATTTATGGAAATCCTCGTTTCGCCTATGCTAAAAAAATTTGCCATTTTCAAAATGACGACACAACAAAAGTAAGGAAAATTTTCAAGAACTTTTTGGAAGTGTTGTTTAAAAACTTTTTATATATGTGTCGTGTATAGATGTACATTATGCGTATTTCAATCTAAAGTCATGCGTATTTCAAATCTACACGTCATCTATCCATGCATGCCAAATGGATATGAAGTTTTTTAATAAAATTTTTGTAAAGTTCTTGAAAAGGACTCAAAAAAGTAAATATCTTGTCCAATTACTAAATCACGTTTTATCAATATACAAAAATTTACTTCATCAAAAAATGCACAAAAATTAATTGATGTATAATTATCTTCTTCTTTTATTTTATTTTATGAGTTCCATTCTAAAACTTCTCAGAGATTTTGTAACAAAACTTCTCATCTCAAGTGACGTGGATGAAATATACATGTCGTATATCCATATATACCACACGATGTGGG
>CAVNYN010270177.1:0-36831 GCA_963692815.1 Nyctanthes arbor-tristis
TCATCTATCCATGCATGCCAAATGGATATGAAGTTTTTTAATAAAATTTTTGTAAAGTTCTTGAAAAGGACTCAAAAAAGTAAATATCTTGTCCAATTACTAAATCACGTTTTATCAATATACAAAAATTTACTTCATCAAAAAATGCACAAAAATTAATTGATGTATAATTATCTTCTTCTTTTATTTTATTTTATGAGTTCCATTCTAAAACTTCTCAGAGATTTTGTAACAAAACTTCTCATCTCAAGTGACGTGGATGAAATATACATGTCGTATATCCATATATACCACACGATGTGGGAAGTTTTATTACAAACCTTCGGGATGTTTTTGAAAATTTTTCTTTATTTTATTATTATGGTTAATTGGCATTATGTTTCACCTTATTACACAATCTAGCCCTAAATATTGAAACTTGATAATTTCCTATTTTTTAAAAATAGAAACTTCATAATTTTAACTTCAAATCTCACTCTTTTAGTAGAATCTAGTATTTTTAACTTAAAAAATATATATAGTAACCTCAAATTTTAATTAACAATAGATTATTATCCGTGCGTTGCATGAGAAGATCTAGTTCAAATTATATAAATCGAACTTATAATATTCAGTTCATATTATCTAAGTCGAACTTATATTAACTTTTTAGGAAATTCACAAGGAAAAATTAGAGGTAATTATTTGGCTATTAAATTAACTTTTTACTTTTAAAGAAATTTTGCTATTATATTGTAGTTGAATTAGTGCATTCTATTTAATTTGTTTATCTTACCTTAGAATTATCGATAGAATATTAATCACTCTTAAACATAGTTATCAGACCCGGCTCGGACATTGAGCCGGCCTAGGACCTGGGTCATTGGTTCACGGGTTCAACTAGTGACTCGGCGGTTGAACCAGTGGGTCAATTTCCATCAACTCGTTGAATTATTTTTTTACAAATATAACATGAATAATTGCCATTAATGTCAATTTTACTATAATTTCATAACTAAATATCATTACGCACAAGTGAAAATGAAACCAATCAATATCCTTTAGATGTAATTCACCTTGAATTGGAATTTTTGGCCTGTGATTGTTGGATTACGAGACTGCATCGAGAGAACGACGATGAAAAGTTGCTGCTAGGTGAAAAATAGATGTTAAAAGACGTTGATTGACCATTGAGTTCGAAATTTCCTTGATGTGCAATAACCCAGGCGGTTCTTCGGTTTTCAGGTCACCGGTTCTTTGCGAAACCCGTCGGGTTAGCCGCGTCAATTTCGTGTATTGCTAATCAATTGTTAAACGGACCTGACACTTGGCCGGGTCATCTGTTTTCCGGTCTAACCGGCCTGTCCGGTCCGGTTTTGATAACTATGCTCTTAAATGATAATAAAAAGGTATGATAAACAAAAATGAGGTGGACAAAAATGAACTTAGATAATAATCACACAATTATAAAATATGCATAAAAATTTATTATGAATGAATATAAATTAGAAGATAAGATAAATTAAAGAGTTCTAAAAGGGTAGTAGATCCCGTAAGGGTTCTTCAATAAGAGATGGGGAGAAGTCTGAGAAGAAAGGAAAGAATCCGATATAATAACAAAAAATAAATAAATAAAAAGAGGGAAAAGTTAGTCTTTACCGCTCCATTACTAACAAAATAAAAAAATTGACCAAAACATCCCCACTTATAGCAAAATGGGCAGAAAAATTGCGGTCAGATTGTACGTAGCTCCTTTTGTTTAATTTATATATATAGATTTTTAACTTAATATTTTTTTAAAAAAAGAGAGAGTTTATATTAACAAAATATTTTTAATATAAATTCCTCTTATAATCTATTTTTTGTTGTCACTATGTGCAATCTGATAATGTTTCAAAAAGAAAGACTAAGGACTGTATTTAACCTAAACTTTTATAGACTTTTAATATATATTTTTTTAATTGGATGACTTTTGTATATTTAAAATTTAATATTTGTGACTGTGACTTATTATTGTTTTTTCGAATAGTAATTTTTAGTTTAATTACAATTAGAATTTGAGGGCTTTTTTTTTTTTTAAAAAAAGAATTAGAATTTGGGGGAATTGTCTTTTTAACTTAGGTTGCACCCTACGAAAAATGTGAGATTAATATTAGAATTGTCATATTTGAAAGGATAATAGTTAGATTGCATGATAACGAGGTAAAAAGTTAGTGTTAGATTGCGCAAATTAACCATTCTTTTATACAATTTAGAGCATCTCTAATGCAAAGTTAAGGTAGACTGTCTTATATATATATATATATATATATCAAAGAATATTGACATTACGTTCAAAAAATTCTTCAGTGCAACAATGTCAACACTGTATATTTGTCAAGTTATTATTAGAGATTTAAAAAAAAAGAGAGAGGGAAATATATTAATTGGATAAGTTAATGTTTGACATATCTCATGACATTCTCTATGACAATATCAAGCATTTAATGTATCAAATCATCTTTTTTTTTTTTACTATTTGTCATATTATTCCATAACTATAACTATGCATTATAGATGCTCTTATTAACTCCCATGCTTGAACCGTTCTTATGAAGATTTCTAGTTTTTTCATTGTTATAAAATCATAACTCTAATATTATGTATTTTTACTTCCACTAATGATGTAAAATAGATGGCAAAACGGATTAAGGAATAGTTGGAGCCAAAAAGATGGCCCGGAATTTGAAAATTTGGCTTTTAGTATCCGACTTGAGCCAGTAATGCATTCTTAGAAGCGAAACCAAGGGATTATCAAGGCTATGCACTTGAGTCCATGAGGCCCATCGGTTTTTGACCATTCACAATTGTTTAGGCCCTCAAAGGAGTGATTTATTTTTCTATTTTTTCTAATTTTAGTTTATAATTTTTTCTTTTACTATTTTTGATCCTAAGACTCGTCTAGTGTTCTTTAAATACTATATTGACTTTATTTTTATGATTATTTATTAATATACAAAATGGTGAGATTTCCTTCTTTCAATTGGTTGATTCCAGTTCTTACAATTTTTTCGCAAAGGGCTTCGCTTGAATCATTGCATATTTGTATTGTGCAGAGTGAACAGGAGTTAGAACGGTTTCTTAAAACTCTTTTTTTTTTTTTTTTAAATTACAAGTAGAACCCGTCTGCATTAAAGTAGCACACGTACATATGTAGTTTGAACACGTAGTGCAATCTATCTCCCCTATTACCCCCTAATATAAAAAAAAAGTACAAACACAAATAGAATTACCTCAGATGAAGTTCAACGAAAAGAAATAATATAAACCAACATAAATATTGAAAATCCCTTACAGCCCGCGACTGGTGGGAGTTAAAATATATAAAACATAGAGAGAGAAAAGCACTCCCTCCGTCCCGATTAAATAGCATTGCTCATAGAAAAGTAACCGAGCCTCTATTAATGGGCCGATAGTTATCCAATTCTCACATGACTTATTTTCTTATCAACAGACAATGCTATAAAGTGTCATTCAAGTAACTTTACAACAGCGTAACTTAGCTAGAAAATGAAAACGGAATTAAGGAAACAGCCGAGCCGAGCTTAGCCGAAGAGGGCTACTGGGATTGGTACTTGTCGCGCACCACATAGAATGGAAAGAAGAGTCCCCACAGCAGATCCGAGAAATGCGTTGATCAGCCTAACTGCCTATTATCCGTTTTAGGCTTTCACTGTACACGACCGGTTCGTGCGTGTATCTCACCTCTTTGCCCCCTCCAAATCCCTATACTGTTCCGCTGGTCTTCTCATCTTACCGTTCATTTTTTTTTCATAACTGTAGCAGTGTTCTTATTTCACTGTAATTCAATAATTTTCCATGTCTATTTGATCATGACTAATGTTCAATAATCTTCCCGTCAACATCTTCTCTTCTTATAATAGCATCTTCATTGATAGAAGAACTTGACTGAGTTATTTAACATATCAGTGGTTAAAATTGAATCATTTTGATCAAGCACTAAATGTCTAATATTGTTACAATACCGGCCATATAATGTAGTATAATATCAATTAATAAAGTAATTTGTTTTGGGGAGGAGAGTGACAATATGATCACATGAGCGGTTGACATTATCGCGCGTCACTATTGGTGTTTGAACACTACTATAAAATTGAATGGTAAATAATTAAGTAATTGCAGTTAAGAATCCAATGAAATCTATAGCTTATAACGCATGCAAAACAAGTTATCAATTCTAAGTTATAAAAAATTATAAAAAATAAAGTTATAAAAATGATTAAGAACAAATAACACGTGCAGATGAAAAATGTCTCGTTATTCACTGTAGCCAATTGTAATTGTAACATTCTGGTCTATGTATTTTTTTAATTAAATACCACTATAGTTGCGTATTTTATTTATAAAATAGAAAAGAAAGATACAAATCTAGAAGGGGCCAAGTCTAACTTCCAGCCAATGAAAGCAAAAGAAAACTAATACTAACTTCTAGTCTCTATGCATTTGCAATGGCCTAGCAAAGGTAAAATCTATTTTCAATCTAACTTTGGAACGCCATTCTTGACGTTGTTTATACTAATTTTGATCTTATGCCAACCGTCTGGCAGCATAAGACATGCAAAGCACAAAAACGTGCACTACCTGTAAGAAGCCAACATTAATTGCGCATCATGTGTCCACCTAACGGTATATACCGCCGCCAAATAATTGACAAGAGAACCTGTACTTGTCTATGAGATTTCTGCTCATTGCAAAAATCAAAGGGTGATTTGCTAGGTGTTGTAGGATGTGAAATTGAGGGACTTCAATAATTAAATAGACATAGCCCCAGCACAAAGAGCCCCAATAATTAAAAAGTTGTGAACTCTTGTAAGCGAAAAAAGAATGAAGATAAAATTATACAAGAATTAAAAGGTCAAGGACTTACAATGAAATTGCCTAATTTTCATTTTTCCCCAAATAGCACAACTATGTAGCATGCCTATGCTATTGGTATAAAATTATTGGAGCTCTTCATTTGATTTGATGAACTCGTGAAGTACCAAAATACAAGGCTTGACGGTGTCAGACACTGACGTTTCACACAAAAACGTACGCCTCTTAGAAGAAACCAATATTCGCACACCTCGCGGAAGAAATCAATACTCACAGGGGAACGTCTTTGTATCACACGTTAACATATGAAGCCAATATAGTGATTTTGATCTCCTATTAGAGTCTAGTGGCGTTACTCTGCCAGCATAACACTGGCAGACTTTAACAGCATAACAATATTACAATAACATGATAAAATTGAGTTTGGTAACATAACGCCGTCAGAGGCTGATAGGATAACCGGACTAGTCATGGTGGTGTTAAACTGAGACGCGTGATCAATTTCAACCAAATTTATAAACGGTTTACGAAATCAACCAATTTTTAGTGAAGTAAAGGAAAGCATCGTACCCTAATCTGGCATCTTTATGCAGTACTGCGTACACAGTGCTACTACTAGCCCTTTCACTCACTCTCTCTCATGTCATTTCACTGCATCTCTGCCATAGCCACCCCCACCACACCACTCTTCCTTTTGACCCCCACTATTTAACCCTTCCTTCCTCTTATCAATCCCCAACCCGATAACAAAGCCTAAACAGTAATACCCACACCACCGTTTTCTGCTTCTTCTCCTTCCACCTTGCCCTTGATGGTTACTTCTCGAATTATGGATTAATTGTGTAACTGGTTGTTGATTGTTTGGATTTCGGGCAGCTGGTTTGTTATAATCTGTTTTGGATTTGGGGATACAAACATGGTGATGGTGGTAGGGAGGAAATGAAGGACCGGCAAAGGTGGCAACCGGAAGAAGACGCCCTCCTCCGTGCTTACGTTAAACAGTATGGTCCCAAGGAATGGAATCTCATCTCGCAACGCATGGGGAAATCGCTCGACAGGGACCCCAAATCCTGCTTGGAGCGATGGAAAAATTATCTCAAACCTGGAATCAAGAAGGGTTCGTTGACGCCGGTGGAGCAGAGTCTCGTCATTTTGCTTCAGGCGAAGTACGGTAACAAGTGGAAGAAAATCGCCGCCGAGGTTCCCGGCCGCACCGCCAAGAGGTTGGGGAAGTGGTGGGAAGTTTTCAAGGAGAAACAGCTCAAACAGTTGCACAGATCCCAGAACAACCGCCAGGAATACGATACCACGACGGCTGGACCTGCCGTCGTTGCCGGTGGAGCGTCGCCGGAGAAGGCGGCGCAGGGAAAGTACGATCACATTTTGGAGACATTTGCAGAGAAGTATGTGCAACCAAAAATGTTTGCATTTCAGTCCCCTAATATTATTATCCCGAATGTCCCACTCCCCGAACCGCCTCCGGTTCTCTTCCTGGGTTCGTCTGAACTGGTTCAGCCCGGTTCATTGCTCCCGCTGCCGCCGTGGATGAATATGAGTAACAGAACCAGCACCCAAACGTCGTCGTTGACATCGTCTTCCTCAACCCCTTCCCCTTCTGTGAGCCTCACCCTTTCACCACCCGAACCGGCAGTTCTCGACTCTGAAATCGGATTGCCCAGCCGGTCCCTTCCGGTTCACCAGATGGGCACCCTGGTTCAGTGCTGCAAAGAGCTCGAAGAAGGGAGACAAAACTGGTTGCAGCACAAGAAGGAAGCGACGTGGCGGCTGAGCCGGCTGGAGCAGCAGCTGGACTCGGAGAAAGACCGGAAAAGACGAGAGAAAATAGAAGAAACAGAAGCGAAAATAAGGACTTTGAGAGAAGAGGAAGTGGCGTGTCTGAGTAGAATTGAAGGGGAATACAGAGAACAACAGAGCGCATTGCGGAGAGAAGCTGAAACGAAAGAGATGAAGTTAATGGAAGCATGGTGTGGTAAGCATGCGAAATTGGCTAAGCTTGTTGAACAGATTGGTGGCGGCCATGGCCGCCATGCTGGAGCTTCTGATGATTTTCAGTTACAATAATTATCTTTTGTTGTATTTTGTTGATTAATATGGGTTAATTACACTGAACGTTCCTAACTTTTTAATTTTTTATCGATTACGTCTCTAATTTTTAATTTTTTATTTTTACGTCTCCAACATTTAGTGAAATCTTATTTTTCGTTTATGCAGACGGAAAACGTCTATTTTGTCAGTTAATGGGAGGGGTATTTTAAGTAAAACGAAAAAAATAAATATTTTAATATATTTTAATTAAAAAAAAAAGAAAAAGAATGGGAGGGGGACTCCCCTCTCCCCATCCCAAAAACCCAGCCGCCAGAAATGGCAGCCGGACGACTGCCATCTTTGGCAGCTTGGTTCCCCCTTTGCTGCCGGAATGACAGTCATTTGCGGTTGTCATTTCGACAACAAAAGGTTTTCGACAGCAGGTCATTTCTGGCTGTCATTCTTTATCCTTTTGCTGCTGGAATGATAGCTATTCTGACAACAAGGAGAAGGTCTAGTTGCCATTTCCTGTGCCAAGGGAGATCCTAGCTGTCTGACTGTCATTTCTGACAGCTTGGTTTTTTGGGTGGGGGGAGGGGCGTCCCCCTCCCACCATTTTTCTTTTTTTTTTTAAATTTTTTAATTAAAATATGTTAAAATATTTATTTTTTTGTTTTGCCTAAAATACCCCTGCTATTAATGGACGGAATCGAAGTTTTCCGTCTTTAGGGACGAAAAATGAGATTTCACTAAAAGTTAGAGACATAAAAAATAAAATTAAAAGTTAGAGACGTAATCGATAAAGAGTTGAAAGATTGGGGACGTTAAGCGTAATTAACCCTTATTATATTAATTAAAATTTAAAATTATTACTAGTATAGGATAATGCAAAACATTATTATTATTATTGTTGTTGTTGTTGTTGTTGAGATATGAGGGGTATAATGGAGGAGAGAGAAATCTATATATATATTTATAATACTAATTAATTGGTAGATTAATTTTTCCTACCTAAAACTGACATTTTAGGGGAATTAAGAATCTGATGTCAAGCTGATATTTCATTTATTTTTTATTTTTATTTTCGTTTATCCTAATAATAATCGGATAATACTAACTAAATGGTGGGTTAATTTTTTAATTTTTACATAGTAATTTTTAATAATCTATTTATCTACTCACTTTAATTTTTTTCAAATTTTCAGAATTTTGTTTTTACGTCTTTTAATTTTATTTAGTAATTTTTAATCATCTCTCAGTTGTTAAAGCGGAACTTTTGGCCTTTAATTTAGAGATGTTTTAGATTTCAATTAACCAAGTAAGTGTATCAATGAAATTCTTAATTATCTCTTTTTTTGAGTTTAACTAGTAAGTACAGCTATCAAATTTGTAATTATCTCTTTCTTTTATATTTTAATAATCAAAGCAACCTTCAAGCCGCCCAATCGGGTAAGCATGCAGACTCTACACTTATCTCCCTTCTTCTGAGGCTTATTCCCATGGCTTATTATCAAAATCTTCCATCCTCATTCCCTCTCAACCAGCGCCTTCCTCTATGGATCAGTATTCAAACAACTGCTAGAGAGCTTGAGGACGAGATGCTACCACTGCCCAGAGTGAACATCTATCTTATCGACATCAATTGCTTTATCTTCGAGGCTGACCGAAGAGATATTGACCTTGTGCATTGTCTGGTTGTGGTCGATGAAAAGCTACTTAGAGTATTCCTGAAGAAATATCCGCACTGGGTGAATGCAAATGGTAACCAATATCCACCAAAAATCCATTTGAAAGCAGCTGTTGACATTGTTGTTGACCCTTATCTATATGCCAAACTCTTCTTTCCACAACCAACCTCCTTCTGGGATATGAAAATCAAGCTAATATCATCCGAAATCTTTGATGATGAGCATCACAACTTGATTTCTGATCATATCCTTTGGGACACGTTGGAAGATTTTTCCATTTTCTCCAATTTTTCCCCTACATGCTAAAACTACAGCTTGGGGGAAGACTCTTCATGGAGAAACTTAGAAAGGAAAACCCAGCATACCTTCTGGTGTTCGCTATTACCCGTTTCAAGAAGTATGGTTATGAGACTCTGATGGATGAAGATATCGATTTCATCCCCTATGTCACGCCCTCTCAAATTCACTAATTATTATCATTTATGTTCAAGAGCGGAAACTTTTGAGTTTAATTTCGTTTTTTGTGCAATTTGAGAGGACGGGACTTACAAAACAACTACTTTTGTACAACTTTGTTTAGACTTAGAAAAGATCAAATAACTCAACAAATTATGTTGGTAAATATTTCATTTATTATCAAACCGAACTATGGGAAAACCAAGCTTTTACATGGGCATACTTATTTATACAAAAGATACTAGATTTATACAAAAGATACTAGATTCGTATATTGGTTAAAATATAGATTCCCTTCTACATGCAAAATCTTCTTCCATCCGCGAGCATGCTCCGATTCTTGGCTTGCTTGACCAATATTTTACCTCAGACCATCTACAAAATACTAGAAAATAGAGGTATGAGTACAACGTACTCAGTGAGTAACAAAATACTTTGCTTTACCTTTCATTTGGGAAAACGCTTTTCAATCATGATTTTATGAAAATCAAGCAATACACAAAGCCATTTGATGCACGAAAGGGTCCTACCATTAGTTAACTAATACCCATGGTGCGCACACGATTCATTATCAATTCAAAATGGCTAAGATCACATAGCAAAGCCATAATACCACAAAGGATACCACATAGCCAAATTGACCAAGAACACATAGCAAAGTCATACTCCACAAAGCAATTCAGAACGGGTAGGGTGTTAACTAATGATACCAATGCAACAAACTAATTTCTTTGCCTAATGATGCATTAAAATCTCAATGACAATGCATTAAAAGAATCCATACTTATCATTAAAATCTCAGTTGTTTTGTATAACGATAATGCATCAAAAATCCATACATGACTTATAAAAACATTAAATGAAAGAAAACCAAAGTACCCATTACTCACCTCAAAGATTTGCCAAATATTCTTTTAATTCTAAGTGGAAAATACCTCAAAAGCCTTGCTTTTTAGGTTATGATCTTCCTATATATGGAAAGTGAGTCTTTTTAAGTGATAAGTAGGTGTTTTGGTGGGATTTTGATAGTGTTCTACCTCCCTTGATAATTTTGGACGAATTTTGGATGGTAAGTGGAAAAGTTGGAGCAACTTGAGGGATTTCCTTAGCTTGGGGCCTTTTTATACTTGTTAGATTTAATTGTTTTCAAAATATATTTGGAATCCACCAATTGCAAAGATGGCAAGTGTCTTGCAACTTGGCAAAACTAACAATTTTTTTGTTTATAAAAATGTCATGTGGCTTAAAACTTGGCAAATGTAGCAAGTTTGAAACTTACAATAATGACAAGTGTCTTTTTATTTGCAAAAGTAACACATTTTAAATTGGAGGAATGACAAGTGTCTTAGACACTTGGCAAAAATCAACAACTATTTATTAAAATGACCAATTTAGCTATAAACTTGGCAAAACTAGCACTCTCTATTAGTTAGAACATATGTCGTGTAATTTGGCAAGCATTAAAATTTCACGGAATGTTACACCCTAAATCTTTGAAAGAACTAAACTCACATGTTCGATTGAAGGCGTATTGCTTTTCATTGTTGTCTTATGTTTGCGATTTTCCCTTTCTTCACAGAGTCTTTGTTTTAGGTCGGGTCATGTTGGCTTGGATTGGCTGAGATCCAAGTTTTGGATCTCATTTGATCCAAGCCTTCGCATGTCATTTTTTTGGGCTTCTTCTAGGTTTATGGGTTGCCCGAGGAAGCTATGCATTTGCCTTGGACCCATAGTTTGTGGGTCAAGTCTTGTTGTTTTTTTCTTTGTAGTGGATCCATGGTCTGTGGATGGAGTCATGTATTCTCTTTTATTTCAATGAAAACCCTTTTATCTAAAAAAAATGTTTCAGTGGCAAATATATATGTCTTCAAAATTACAAAATTATTAGAAAGAAAAAGAGATCATACAATACAAAAAATAGTAAGAGAGTTGTGCATATATGTTGCGAATAAAAGAGAGACAAATGATTATACAGGGACAACCTTGGTACTTCAATAGGGCTTTGCTGGCTTTCTCAATGATTGGTAATAGTTCTAGTACTCTGTAGCCGTGTTTTGGCTGCAAGTTTACAATCTGCCATTGATTCATATGGGACCCGATATGGCGAAAACGATTGGAAATCATATTGGTTCTTTCTTGGATGTTGACTATGATGACCAAGGTTCTTGCGTAGGCAGATTTCTTAAAATTTGGGTAGAGCTGAATATTGATAAACCTCTAAGGCGTTTCATTGGGCTTCAACTGGGAGAATCAATAAGTTTGACACAGCTTGACTTAAAATATGAAAAGCTTACAACTTTTGTTCTCTTTGTGGTTATTTAAACCATACTTTCAATGATTTTGGTGAAGAAGTTCCCTCCATCTTACAATGAAAAGAAAATCACAGATACAGAGATTTTCTTAAAGTATCTGCAGGAAGTAGGAGTTGGAATCAAGGAGAACAACAAAAGGTACGTCGTTCTGATGATGTTCAATTGTCACAACCTTTGATTATCGGAAATAATGAGGAGGCTGCCTAGAGTCATAGCACTCATGAATTTAAAAATAATAGTAGGGAATCTATGGATAGAAAAGCATTTGGATTAAGGGAAAAGGATTTTGGGACAGTCCGGGATTGTTTGTTGAGGCAGGACAATGGAAAGGAAAATCCAGAAGATATAGATGGACCAAGCACTTCACCGAACTTTGAAAAGGATTTGCTAGTCCATGCGACAATACCAAATAATACCGAACAGAAAGCACCTTTGCTTATGGAAATAGAGACAGGTTTATGTAGAAGAGAGGAATATGCAAATGACTGGAGGGGCAGCAACTAAATCACTAAGACAACTTCAAATTTCAAAAAGCAGAGTAGAAATATTTGATGAAATTGATGATGTTCTAGAACCAAGACTGAAATAAAAATCAGATTCAGGAGACACAGACTCAGAGATAGGGAGGAAGCGGCGGAATGTTGAGGATTGTACCATTTTATCGAACGAATCGGCGGTGGTTGCATTGCAACCCCACTAGTCGCAATAAGTCTCTTAAGCTAGAATGCCCAGTGTTTAGAGAGTCCTCACGCATTTTCAAATTTATAGAGGATTGTCCGTGATCATTCCCTTTCATTGGTTTTTATTATAGAGACCAAACTGTATAGGAATAAAGCGGAAGAGGTTAAATACACCGTTGGTTTTTCAAATAGTTTTCACGTTGACTGTAAAGGACTGAGTGAGGGTTTACTATTAATGTGGACCGATGACTGGAAGGTTGCTTTGCTGGGATATTCTTTTTTACCATTTTGGCGTAATTATAGATAGAGACACTGGAGATATGTGGAGAGTAGTGGCATTTTATGGAGACCTTTGCACAAGTCAGCGATCTCATAGTTGGAATTTAATCAGACGGTTACATAAGACAAGTTCATTACCGGTCATTTTTTCGGGGATTTTAGTAAAATTATGTCTTGTTCTGAAAAATCGTCCTTTTACACACTGTCCAGCTATGGAAAATTTTCTCTAGGTGATCAGAGACTGTGAATTATGTGATCTTGGTTACGATGGGCCACGATATACTTGAAAAAGCTCATTTTCTAGGCATGATTTTTATGAAGAAAGGCTGGACAGAGTCATTGCTTACCGTAGATGGTTGGACCTTTTAGACAAAGCTTGTGTAAAGCATGGAGAATTCTATAGTTCTGACCACAGAGCAATTATTCTTGAACCGGAACCCCCTAGATAGGAGCAGTTTTCAAAAAAGACGCGCAGAGCTTTTAAATTTGAACCAGGGTGGCTACAAATTCCCGAATGTGGTGATATTATCAGAGAATGGTTAGCTACTAAAAATGGGGTATACAAGAGAGGCTTAAAAAGTGTGCTGTTAAGCTTATGATTGGGAAGAAGGAAAACATCGGGCATATCTCAAGGAGAATTAATATTTGCAGGAAGAAGTTAGAGGCAATCTATTCAGGAACAGAAGAAATACTTAATCAACAACAGATGCTGGACCTTGAGAAGGAGCTCACACGGTTATATAATTTGGAAGAATACTATTGGGCTCAATGAGCCAGATCAGACTGGTTTAAAATGGGGAATCGCAATAATCCATATTTCCATAGGAAAGCTATTATTCGACGAAAGAAAAATGAGACTCGGGGACTGATTGATTGAGATGGGAATTGGTGGGAGTCACCGAATAAAATAGGTAATATTATTAATGAATTTTTCTCTAACTTATTTAACTCTTCAGTTCCGAATTTGGTAGATTTCTGTAAGGCAATGAGAGATAGATGTCCTTTTCTCTCAGATGCATCTGAATGAGATTAAAACGGCTTTTTCTTAGCATGGGACCTTTTAAAGCCCCGGCGCTTGACGGATTTCATGCGGCTTTCTACCGATAGAACTGGGATGTCATCGGGCTGGGATGCCATCGGGCCTACTGTAGTAGATTATTGCCTTAAATATCTTAATGGCGGGGCCCCTACGTAAATTTAATCACATAAATTTAGTCCTCATTCCTAATGTTAAGGATCCTAAATCTATTGTTGAATTTCGTCCCATTAGTTTATGCAATGTTATATATAAAATTATCTCCAAAACTCTTGCGAATATAATGAAATTGGTGCTTCATGATGCAATTTCTCCTTTTCAAAGTGCTTTTGTTCCTAGTTGACTCATTAAAGATTATATCATTGCAGTTTTTGAACTTATGCATTCTTTGAGACGTAGAACATTGGAGAAGACTGGATTTGTTGCCCTCAAACTATATACGATGAAGGCTTATGACTGTGTGGAGTGGCCCTTTTTGTCCCATATGTTAACTCATCTAGGTTTTTCTACACATTGGATTGGACTTATTCAAGGTTGTGTTTGCACTACAACTTTTTCCTTTGTTTTTAATGGGGAACCTACAAGTTTCTTATCTCCTACTAGAGGTTTGAGACAAGCTAGGGTGCTCTCTCTCCATACCTATTTATTATTTGTGATGAAGGTCTATCTCATCTTTTTTTTGCAAGCTAACTTTATCAAACATGTTACAGGGTTTCAATGCTCCAGACTTGGACCTCAGGTCTCGCACATTTTTTTTCATAGATAACAGCTTTGTCTTCTATGAAGTTACTTTAGAGAAATGCTCTAATGTTAAATCCCTGCTACATTACTATAAAATAGCTTCAGGACAGAAGGTGAATCTTCAAAAATCTGCACTTACTTTCAATCCCAACACAAATGAGGAGGTTCAAAAGTCCTTCATGGAATTTTTTGGTTTGGAGTGGATCCATTCTCACAGTAAATATCTTGGCCTTCCTTCTGTCATTGGCAAGAGCAAGAAATTAATTTTTGATGGTCTGCGTGAACGGGTCTGGAATAAATTGCAATCATAGATAGGTAAGTTATATTCAGTAGGTGGATGGGAATTACTTCTCAAAGCAGTAGTCCAATCTATCCCTATATTTGTAATGAGCATATTGGATACTGCAGGCCATTTGTGATGACCTATCAAAGCTGGAAGCTTTATTTTGGTGGGGAGAATAATGCTAAGAAACATAAAATGCATTAGACAAATTGGAAGTTTATGTAGCGGTCCAAATTGTTTGGAGGGATGTGCTTTTGTCAATTATCTCATTTTAATCACGCACTAGTGGCCAAGCAGGCTTGGCGGCTTTTCACTAACCCAGATATAGTGGCGGGGGCAAATTCTGCGATACAAATATTATCCTCATTGCGCTTTTATACATGCCGAAATGAAGGGGGACAACTCATATCTTTGGTGAAGTATTATATAGGGTCGTGATCTATTGCAGAAAGGAATCTGATGGAGAATTGGGGATGGTCGACAAATTACTATTTTCTCATCCCCTTGGATCCTTTGTCCCTATTCATTCATGCCTATGACTCTCTCAAACAACAATCTTCTCTTGACTATTCATGATCTTCTATTACTGGATGGTTCCTAGAATTGGGAGATTATCAAATAAGTTTTCTTGGTTTCTGATCAAGAAGCTATTGGCCAACTCTCTGGGAGATGCCCAAATTCTCTCAATATTCCCATATGGCAATTTGAAAAATCAGGTAAAATATACTGTCAAATCGGGATACCATGTGGCTTCCAATTTGGAAGGAGACCCTCAAGCATATACTAGTAATTTAAATCAATGGTGGACATACTTGTGGAAAGCTAAGTTACCAGCAAAAGTGAAAATCTGTATATGGTGCATTATGATCGACACTCTTCCCACCAAGTTAAATTTATGGCTTCAGAAAGTCATAGAGCCTCTCCTATGTTATCAATATGGCGTAGCTAGTGAACGAATTGAGCGTGCTTTGATCTCTTGCGAACCTGTGATGGATATCTGGGACAAGACTATTTTTGGTCATTTCACTACAAACAAGCTTGGATCAGCAATAGGGGAAATCATTTTAGCAGCAAGGAAGGAATTCAACAGTGAGGAATTTGACCTATTTCTGACACTATTGAGGAAATTTTGGAAAGAAGGGAATTTATGGCTGTTTGAGAAAAAAAGTCTCATCCCCATCAACTCCTCGTTGGTGCAACAGAGTTACCTCGCGGAATTGAAGTTAGCAAATGATCCTCTTCTAACCACACCGTCCGACAATAAACACATATCTCAAAGTAATCATAAATGGGAGAAGCCAACCTCTGGTTCGTTAAAAATGAATGTTCATGTCTCTGTTAAAGAAAGGGCCTCTTATTTTGCTATTGGAATGGTGGTTTTTAATGATAAAAGTGAGTTTGTTATAGGCCTTACTCGAGTTTTCTATGGAAATTTGGGACCTTTCATTGGCAAATGTATGACGGTTTTTGTCGGTCTACAAGCTGCTATTGAGGAAGGCCTCTCCATCTCTGCTATTTGGATGGACTCCTCATTGGTGGCTGATGCACTCTGCGATCCTAGTGCTAGAGGAGATGAGAGAGTTGTCATACAAAAAATTCTCAACTTAATGTCTATGTATTCTCTTCCCTTTTGTAGGTGGATTAGCTGGAAGGCCAATCGTGTAGCTCATGTTTTTGCTAGGATCGGTTTTAAAAGATGCTTCCCTTGTGTGTGGAGAGGGCATCCGCCTAATTTTGCTGTACAATGTTTGTTTGATGATATACAATGAAATGGTCATTTCGTTCCAAGAAAAAAATAATTCGTTTTTAAATATATAATAACAAAAATTTAAATGAAACAACTATATATATATATATATATATATATAGAATTTAAAATAACTTAGCTGTGATTATTTCCAGGAAAAAAAAAGGATAAATCCCAAGCAAAGAAAATAAACTATATATACAAGCATTTCCGTGAGGGAAAAAAAATACAAAAAAGGGACTTTGTACAGAAGCGTCTTAAGAGTATATATTTATTTAAACTTAAAGAGTAAAAGAGTCAAAATTACAGAAATAACGCTATAACACAGAACATAATGATAAAGTATTATGACATTTAGCTAAAAGAAAAGTTTCAACTTTGCATTTAAATATTTTATTGTTATGAAAAGAAATATTCACCAAAAAATCTAGACGTACTACTAATTTTATCTAAATAAAAATATTTTAAACATTCTTTCAGAAAAAAAATAGTATTAATATTTTAAACATATATATGTAAAAAAAAATAACATGTAGCAACTTGTAGGAAGAACTCAATCAGGGAGAAAAAATTCTAAGCAAGTATGAAAAGAAATTCTAAGTAAATAAATAAATGAAAAAGATATGATATTAAAAAAATACTCCTTCCGTCCGAAATATATCGTTCATTTTGTCTTCACGTGAATTAAGAATTATATTATATTAATAAAATACTCCCTCTAAATTTCCTCATACATTAATGAGTAAAGTTTAAAATTGATAGTTTTAATAAAGTATTAAATCAAGGTAAATTAGTAAAATAATAAACACTAGACTTCTTAATAAAGAGAGGGGACTATATACTTGGAACACTTTAAAAAGTAATAGTGGACTATATAAAGATGATGGAGTAAAAGGAGATATTCTAGTCAAACAACTTTTATAGGATTTTTAACTCAAATACGTCGTTGTAGTATGGTGGTTAGTATTCCCGCCTGTCACGCGGGTGACCCGGGTTCGATCCCCGGCAACCGTATTCTTTTTTGGTTTGTTTCCGTGTGTCTTTTCCAATGTAGGCGGGCTGGCTTGGAATCCAGTCTCCATCCACTTATTCACGCTCCCGCAGAAAAAAAAAAAAGCAAATAATAATGAAATAAAAAAAATTCAAAAATAACCAGAAAAGGCAAAAAAAAAATCTCTTAGGCCATCTTCAATCTACCCTCTATTTTGGAGACCCAACCGGTCTCTATTTCCCATCTCTATTTTGAAGATGACAACAGTAAATCTCCAAATTTAGAGATTTGCAATTTACAGAAATGCCATTCTGTAAATTACAAGGCAGCCCCAACCTTTTTTTTTTTAATTGTTTAGTCGTCATTAAATGTAGTGTCCTTAAATGTGGTGTATTAGTTGTAATTAGTATTAATTGCCTTTGATTTTATGCATTTTCTAATGTGTGTCTTTCAATGTGGTGTACGACTTGTATTCAGCCGTCAAAATAAATGCTCTCATTTCAAAAAATCGACCAAATATCTCATTTAATAGGCTTCGTAATTTAGTTAATTATTCAATTAACGACTCATTTAGTTAATTATTCAATTAACGACTCAATTATTTGTTTTGTTATGTTTGATATTTAATTTTTCAATTTGTAAAGTATGGTACCTAATTGTAAATTTAGTTAAATAGGAAATATAGAGATTTGGATAAAATTTAGAGATTATGAGTTGGGAAAGTTTAAAGAAAATAGAGATTATAAATCTGTATTTTAGAGATAGAAGAGGGGAAAATAGAGATTTAGGTTGGAGATGGCCTTAAAAATTTCGTTATCTGCATTCTTTCCCGACATTACTAGACAACGTAAAATATTAATATTTCTCACTATTTTAAATATTCTTTTTATAGTCGACAAGGGATGAATAAATTTGTCGACGCTTAACCCACTACTTTACGGCCGAAATGTTCCATATTTTGAACACAAATAGCATCATAGTACGCACTGATTTATGAGCACTGTCATATGATCTCTGATACTTGTGAGCTTCATGGTAGTAACGCGAGATCTCACACAAAGGAAACAAATATGAGAAGCCATATGAAAACTGCCTCCGCAAAGAGTGGAGTTTTGATCCCGAGACCCTAGGTATCACTATTATAGAGACATCCAGTGCATGTGTCGTATTCCTCTCTATTAATTTATTTGACCCCCCCTTGTGATTTCATGAAATTAGTGAACGTAATTATACCACATATACAGAGTGTTTCTAGATCAAAATTGCCAAAGATCGTATCATGTATAGATGATAGAAACACTAGTGGAAAAGTGACAACTAAATTATTAGCTTGGTAAGAGTGATGGATAATATACTAGTTGTCTTCCCATAAGCGGAAGCAGGACCAAAGGCTAATTCCCTTTACAATGCTCTCAGCGCTCTCTTACACTCATGAGTACCAGAAATATGATACATGATCAATCAAGAATTCATTGCGAAGAGAGCAACGTATGATACTCTTGGAATTGGAATATTAGAATTCATACAGGTAGAGAAAATCAAAATAACCTTCTTCAGTATGCAAATAACATAATTTGTCATCAGTTTTAGTCTCTTGAATCTCAAGATCTCGCTTAGGCGACACCTAGGGTCAAAGTTTGAACTCCATGCATGCCTTGCACTCACGCTTTTATTATCACATTAGTACGCTTAAGCATACTTAGATTCAATGCTTATTCTAGATTCAATGCTTATTCTCATACGGGCTTTTTGTGTCCAACTAATGAAAATTCGTAGGTTCGTTTTGGATTTCCCCTGTATAATAATAATAGTAATAATAATAATAATAATATTTATTATTATTATTATTATTATTATTATTATTATTATTATTATTATTATTATTATTACCTTACTTCCCCTCACAACGTGAGCACATGCGCTCTTAGCAGTAGATTTAGAGCAATATATGCATTAGAAACGGCATCTCCAAATACACTTCTAAGAGTAATAAATAATAACTTAAAAGAATGAATGAATTCAGACAAAATCCTATGGAAGTTTAAAGCAATGAAAGTTTTCTAAAACAACGTTAAAAACCGAAAACGATAAAGAGAAATAAATAGAATAAATATCAAGAAAAATCAGACATGTTCCTTGTTGATTGCATCATGAGGATCATCCATAAATCTTTTCCAGTACCAGTGATCTCTCCAGACTTGACTCATCTCTTCAATAGGAATGTTCTTCGTCTCAGGCACAAAGAAGTAGCAAAACAAGGTCATGATCACGACAAAGAAGGCGAAGAAGATGAAGAGCCCGAACTTGATTGCGCAAAGCATTGAAAGGAAGACTTGAGCCACCAAGAAGGTGAACAACATGTTCACCGCCACGTTAATGCTCTGTCCAGCCGACCTCACCTCCAACGCGAATATCTCACTCGGATACAGCCATCCCAACGGCCCCCATGACCACGCGAATCCAGCTACGTAAATGCAAATGCATATCACCACCAGAATGGCAAACCACTTGGGTATCTCTGTTACATTCCCTGCCACTCCAAATTCTGCCTCTATTAGGGCCGCTACAGCTACCTGAAATATCAGCATTTGGATGCCTCCCTCCAGAAACAGACTTCTTCTTCCCCACTTATCTGTGTATGCAATCGATACACCTGTGGCCAAGACGTTTATGCACCCAGTAATCACCGCTGACATGAGAGAAGCATCGCTCCCGAATCCAATGGTTTTGAACAGAACAGGGGCGTAGAACATAACAACATTGATGCCGGTGAGTTGCTCGATCTGAAAGGGATCAAGATGGCCATAACCAACTGGGGCCTGTAGCACCTCTTCTGAAACATGTTTCTCAATGGATTCTCAACTTGATTGGCTTCCTTCCTGGCCGCAACAATGTCATTGAATTCAGCATCGACATTTTCCACCCCACGAATGCGCTTCAAGATCGCTTCGCCTCCTCGTCCTTTCCCCTGTCCACAAGTGAGTTGGGGGAGTCAGAGAGGAAGAAAGATGCAACAATGATGATAATGGCAGGAACTCCAGCCAATCCCAGGCTCAATCGCCATCCCCAGCCGCCCTCGATCTTGGCAAAGAAGTAGTTGAAAAGATTGGCTACCAGAATCCCAATTGTGATCATAAGTTGGAAACAGATATTAAAAGTACCCCTGTAATTGTAAGGAGACATCTCTGATAGATAAAGAGGCACTGATTGGTTAGCGAAGCCGACTCCAATACCCAACAAAACACGGCCTATGATGAGCATGCTGACGTGCACGGCCGCTGCATTGAGGATGGCACCGGCCAAGAAGATCCAGCCGCCGAACATCATGGATTTTCTACGGCCGAATTTCTTGGTCACTGTGGATGCAAAAAAGGAGGCAACAAGGGCAGCCAAGTAAAGGGAAGATGTAAAAAGTGTCAGGATCTGGCTATTAAACTTGCAGTACTGATTAGTTGATGTAGCATCCGATCTGTCTACGGTAAACGGATGGAAAGAATTTCTTGAGAAAAGGAGCCATGGAAGTAACTCCACCAGAGATACCAATATCGTATCCGAAAATCAAACCTCCCATTGCTGCCGCCATTAGAGTAATGACCACGTACCGTGTGAGATTTCCAGGGTACTTATTGGCATCATCCGCTCGACTAACTGAAAAACTGAAACCAGCCATCTATAATCTAAATCTGAATGCAGAGAAAAACTAAAGGTTAAGAGGACGAAGAAGAGATGGTGTAAAGAATTAGAATGCGGGTTAGTGGGTTTATATAGAGAGGGAGAAAAAGTGGTTAAAACCGAATGAAACCTGGATTCCTACTTAAACATGAATTGAATGTCGCCTTTCTCTGTTGTTTTCCGTATATCCTTTAAGCAGTTGGATTGGACATTTTAATTCTTGCAAAGCAAGCAAAATTATTGTTGGGTTAAAACATTATTATTACAGTTACCCACATTCGTAAGAAGACATATTACTATCAACAATTATAGGTAGAGTTGTGCTACTTGAACAAAATAATATACAAAAACTTAAACAAAACTAACACATGACATCATCTCGTTTTTTAACACATCACATCACCTTTTCATCAATGATTATCACATAGGTCACATATCTATTTTGTCACCTTTTTTGTTTACTCATTTGTCTAAATAGAATTTTTCTTATAGGAAACATGCTTATTTGACGTGAAAGAGTGACATGTTTATTATATGTTTACTTGACAGCATTTGCATCTGTATATAAACAAACAATTATCTATTACCAATTAATTCATGTCAAATAGACATATCTTACTAGAATTACTCTATTATTACCGTTAGGATGAGACTAACATTATGCAAGAAATGTCTTTTGGTCTGATTAGTATATTGTTATGATTTTTTGTGCTCATTGTTGCCATGACGATGGTTGATCCAAAATACAATACATTGTTTTTGACACTAAGAAGTTCATTACTAATGTACATGTTTAATCCTAAATGGCATAACCAAAAAAAAAAAAAAAGAAGATACATGCGAGTAAAAAAAAAAAAGTTTTTTGCCTCTTAAATGATGAGACCATGTGCGATCGCATTACCTGCACACACTCAGGGCCACACATGCTCCCTTTCTGTATGAGTGTATAAATATACATCACATGAACTATAAGCAGGTTGTGCAACATAATCAAATTTTCAAGTTAATTATCTACTATATCACTACACATCATGCTAAATATAAAATTGTCCATTAAAAAAAAAAAAAGACTTCTTTTGATTTCTTTAAATTGCCCTTAAAAACTATTTTTACCTTTCTTTTTAGAAAAATTCCAGAAGGACATGAAAATAGGACATTATTAGGTGACATTTTTATGTGGCACACTTGTATTAGATGATGAAAAATTAGCCATGTTATTATCACCCAGTGAATGTGTCACATGAGAATGTCATCTAATAATGTCCTATTTTCATGTCACCCTAGAATTGCTCTTCTTTTTAATATGTTTGTTTTAAGTTTCTTATTCTTGAATTATTACTATTATTATAAAGTTCATTTATATCAACCATCTTTAATGTTTTCATGTGAAGATGAACCATCCATTTTTTAAGTACTTCCATAATCCATCTCCATAAATTTCAATTCACATCCTAATCCCTTCTTTTGAAATATACCATGCATCTCCAGTAATCTCTCTAACCTCTACGAAATCGGTTTCTTTTGCACAATTTGTCTAATTATGATTACAAAAATATGATTTTTATTTTCTTTTTATTTAATTTTAACATATAATACGTGTAGGAATGCAGTACGCAGTTTTTGTTTAGTGTTCAATTCGAGGAAAGTGATTTGGATTTAACACATATATTTGTGATACTTACATCCGACTAACAAAAGTAAGCCAAAATATAACTATATATCAAACAAATTCCCTATTCTCTCTAATGAGCCTAAATTTAGGATATATATATTCAATAACACCACCACAAACTTGTTATACTTTCACTATGTTATACCAAGTTTTTTCCCCACTATTCTATAAATTGAGTAAAATACAATTGTTCGCAATCTTTAGATTTCTCAAATACTTATAATTCTCAGTTGGATACTTAAAAAATCTAACCTCATCTCAATCCAGTATGCCATGGTGAGCATGTTAATTAACATGTACACGAGTCATAACACAGTATAGAGCACGCCTCCGTATAGCATGCACATTAATGCGCACAATGCATTTGATGTTTTTCATGCTTCAATCCTGCACCAATGCACCTTGGTGTGCATATTTGCGCTGAAACATCATTGGAGGGCTTTTTAACCATGTAAATACAACTCTTGTGATGTGACTTTAATGAGTTGTAACAGTGTCATACGTATAGCGTTAGATCATTTTTAAAGTTTATCTAGAAATGATCTAACATCAAATGTTTGGTAGATCGGAAGAGCACACCGTTAGACGTCTAGTATTAGATCACTTCTATAAGTTTACCTTATTATTATCAGTATATTATATACTTTTACATAGTAGAGAATGAAATAGATAACATTCATAACACCAGGAGATATTATTTGTTAAGTAGAGCTAGTTTGACTATAGAAAAAGATCGGGCTCTGAGTTTGAAGCCCGACCACCAATTATAGGGGGTCACGTGTATTTTAGAATACACATGGTCCCCTATGATTGGTAGTTGGGCTCCAAACTCGGAGCCCGATCTGTTTCTATAAAAAATTTATAAGTAGAGCGGTTAGGCACAAACTTTTAAAATTTGATAAACTACATTTTCACACTAGTTTGAAAGGAAAAGATAACTAATCATCCAAGTAAAGCATAGTAAAGGTCTGCCAATGTGAATAAGACAGCTTACCCAGCAGCATATTCCTGAGATTCTACAAATAAAATACTTTCCACGTATTTCACGAGGCCAATGAAAAATTAATTAGCATGTTCGTGTCTTCTGCAGAAGATGTTAGGACCAACCGAACTAATCAATTGAGACGGAATAACTAATCTGATATGAGATTTTGCATCCAAGAATTGTAACAGAATGCATTGTATTAATGAAAATGAACACTATATGAATTTCTTTAAGATGCATAGAACTGTTCAATTGTCCCTATAAGCAATGTAATTAGCCAGAGCAATCAATGGGGCAGCCTTCACAGGATCAAATCCAGCAAGCTGTTCTTGAGCTTCCCTGTTCAATTTCTCTGCAAATTCTCTTGATTTTTCGATTCCGATCAACTTGGGATAAGTAGTTTTATCAGCCAACAGATCTTTGCCTGCAGTTTTTCCAAGTTCTTTTGAAGACTTTGTGACATCAAGAATGTCATCCACCACTTGAAACAAGAGCCCAATGTTCCTAGCAAATTTCCTCAACTTAGCAACTTCTTGATCAGTTGCACCACCCAATATAGCTCCCAAAACCACTGATCCCTCCAATAAAGCAGCAGTTTTGTGAATATGAATGAATTCCAAATGGTCTAATCCAACGTCGGAATTCCCTTCGGAACATATATCAACAACTTGCCCGGCAACCAGCCCTTCTGAGCCAATGCACTTAGCCAATTCACCAATCACCCTCACTATCCTTTCACTAGGCACCCCTTTTGTAGAAACAGCCAAATGCTCAAATGAAAATGCAAGAAGTGCATCACCAGCCAGGACAGCCACATCTTCACCAAAAACCTTGTGATTCGTTGGCTTTCCACGCCTCAAATCGTCGTTATCCATGAAAGGGAGATCATCATGCATCAGAGACATGGTGTGGATCATTTCAATAGCACAAGCTGCAGGAAGTGCAGTGGATTCATCTCCACCAACAAGCTCACAAGCTGCAATACAGAGCATTGGCCTGACCCTTTTGCCACCTGCAAGAAGGGAATACCTCATGGATTCATGAATCTTGAGAGGCTCTTTCAGCAAAACTGCTTCTTCCAAGGCCTTGTTCACAATACTAGCCTTTTCAAGCATATAGGCCTTGAAATTGAATGCAGAAGAAGATGGCAGAGTCTGGGTTTCCTGACTAGTTTTCCCCTCTTCCTTGGTGAGAACAGCTGAAATTGAAGAAAAAGTAAAGGGCTTCTTGATTGAGCTTGGGGGGGCACAGGAAATGGGCAGTTTGTTCTTGAGTGGATGAGGAAGAAGACATTGTATAAATCCAGATCTATTGCTCTGTAAATTTTTCATCTGTGAACAGGACACAATAGGATTCCCAAGACTCATTCTTGGTTGTGAATTCTCAGAAATTCACCGGATTCTGCCAGTGAACAGCTTTCCCAAACTCTTTATTTGTGAGGACCGTTGAATAGTTCAAAGAAAGATAAGAGAAATTCAGTCTATAGGGCAGCCTGCCATGAATGAATAATCAAGGAGTATAAACATTTATAATTTTTTCTGTTTCAGGTGTAGAGAATTAGGCAATCTTGAGAAAAATGTGGTCGGGAAATTTATAGGATTAAACTTGGGTATCAATTTATACAGGAAAAATTCGTGGAGTGGACAGTTGGTAAGGAAAACAAATAACTGATGGCTACAATTTTATTGATCCCGGCTATGGAAATAGATCGGGCTCCGAATTTAGAGTTCAATTTCTAATCTCAGGCCGCTATGTGGCGTCATCTCACTTGTCGGCGTTACATGGTTGCCTGTGATTTGAGATCAAGCTAGGAGCCCGATCTGTTTTCTTAGAAAAATTACAATTTTCCTTGTTTAGTTTTATGTATTTTGCTGGGAAGCTGATTCCACATGTAACCTTTTTTTTTTTTTTGGTTCTTTGAATAAAGAAAAAAAAAACTTTCCGGCGAGGAGGAATTGGGCCATAAGGTACCAGGTATTCAGCCCGTTATTGTGGTGGGAAAGGAGTGTTCAACTCGTGAGGAATCTACTAAAGAATGGAAGGGGTCATGTAATTTTTTAAGAAGTATATATATATATATATATATTGGTTTTAAAATTTTGTTCCCCCAAGCTTAATGCTGATTTTTTAATATAAGCTTCGTCGTATATCCATCAATCATTATGCATTATGACATGCTAACCGGTTGATGGGAGATATATATATATATATATATAATGTAAGCAAACTTTAGAAGTATAAAGTCTTAACCCATAGCCAATGACTCCTTTTATTTTTTTTCTTTTCTTTTTTTTTTAAATGTGACTGATTTTATTACTGTAATCAACTAGAAAGCAATCTATATCGCTCCATAGGAAACCTAATGACACCAGTAATTGTTGTGATTTGAATTGTACGTCAATTATTGAAAGTTCAAGCTTGCAGGGAGGAGAATCAGGTACGAGTAACACGCATTCCTTAATTTATTTTGATTTCGTCTCCCTTTTGTATCACAACAACCACAAGGATAACAATGATGATGACGCCATGATGACGAGAATGGGTACAAATCACACAGATTCCTTCTCTAATTTTCTCGCTTTCTTTATCTCTCTTTTGTATCACAATAATAATAATAATTAAAAAAAAAACGATGACAACAATAATAAATTGTTGTTGTCATCAATAGTAGTGATTAAAAAATATTGTGCTCTTTTATTGAAAAGAAGAATAATTCTATTTATTTACTGGAGACCGGTCTCTAATTTAATTGGTATTTTCTCATTTGATAATGAATGGGTGAATGCCTATATATATTTATGATCAGCCACTCATATTCCAATGTAAAAATACCAATTCTAATCTAAATAACTGAAAAAAACTACTTGTCCTAATCACGATGATTATTGACATTCTGAAAAAGATATTCTCCAATTCTTTTTTATCTGTCTCAAATTATATTCCCCTTTTCTTATTTAATTTTTTAGTTTTCTAAAAGACCCATATTTATTATGAATAATAATTAATAATAAAGAAAATCTAGAATGAAATATTAAAAAAATTAAAAGGCATGTTAAGAAATATATTTTTAAATTGTACATTTCGAACAATATTACCTATAAATTGTTTATCCATGAAAAATTACTTACCGGATTAGTTTTGTGGGACGGATAGAGTAAAATGGGATTACCTTTCGGAGAGTAGTATTTTATTCTATAAGTAAACTTGCGGGCCTATGTCAATAAGTTGATACTTGGAAGTCCAAAAAGTCGGTCTCAGCAGCCCGTTCCCCACGCTAATCTCGTGCACATTTTCAGCAAAAAATAAATAAAAAACAAAACATTTATTATAAAGCTACGGACCTGAACTGAGTCAACTGACCCCTGTTTCGTGTTCGAACGGAATTCACGAAGTTGAAACTCAAGGAAACTCTTAAACCCTGTTTCGAAACAAATTAAATTGGATCATATTATAATTAACCTCACTAAAAGAAATTAAACTTTTTATTCATATCACACAAAAGCATATAGAAATGAAAAAACAAGGCACGTAAAACTTTATTTAAAAATTTTTTCTGTGCAAAACATATTCCTATTTTTCTGTGTACATATGACAACTTTCTATATCATAATAGGCATTAATTTGAATTTGAATTTGAATTTGAATTCGAATTCTAATATGATCTAATTTGATTGGCTGCTAAACGAAGGTTTAAACTATCAATTTGAATAAATGATGTCGATTTTTCAAAAGTTGAGGGTCTCTTTGTCCAAAGTTAAAACTTGGGGATGAAAGTGAAAATAGTTGAAAAGATTGGTGACCTTTATCCCAATTTGTCCGAAAACTTTAGATCACGGGTTACCATCAGTTTATAATCTGAATTGGGTAAATTTCACATATTGCCCCCAAGATTTGCACATGTATTAGTTGGGTCCCTATTTTTTTAATGACATGGATCCCCACCCTTTTATAAATTTGCACATAAGGTCTCTAATCTCATGAAAATAACCTTTATACCCTATTTAAATAAAATTAAAAATAATTTTAAAAACTTAAAAAATAATAAAAATGAAAAAAAGAAAATAATCCCTTCCCTACTCCACCTATCTTGTTATTGACCCAAACTCAATCATAAATACATAATTCTGGCAATCGTTTTCGCAGTAAAAAAAGGAGACCTTCATTTTGCTACTTGTTTTATCATTGCTGTCGGAAATAACAGGAAAAATGGAGTTTCCAATAAAAAAGAAAGAAAGAAAGAAAAATTTGTTGCTAGATTGGGGGTAGGGAATCGATGGTTAGTTAGTTAGGCAGTGTGGGAAATTATTTTCCTTATTACTATTTCTATTTTACAATCTTTTATTTAAAAAGTAAGGGTATAAATGATTTAGCGGACATTATGTGTGAATTTTGAAAGCTTGAGGATCCACAACGTGAAAAAAAGAATAAAGATCAAACTGATAGAATGTGCAAAGGTTGGGAACCATATGTCAAAATAAACCATCTACATTTCTTGAAATTTTTCAGTCTATATATCAGTTGTTGGCACGTACATTTGAAAAAGAATGAACTTTTGACAAACATTTTGTCCAACAATTACTTTTGAATTATTTTATGTACAAAAAATAATCTTATAGTAACATTGCTCATGTTACAATGAGCGACTACATACATGACCTTTAGTTTGTAGTATACAATAAATAACCTTGAGTATTTCATGCATCAACTAACTAAATGACATGTATGTAATGACTCATTATAAAATCAACAATGTTATTTATTAGATCATTTCTCTTATATGTACAACTTATATATGATTTTATTTAAACATGATTGGCTTGATGTGCAATTAATATGTTTAGTAGTTGTAACTTATGTCTGTCGTTAAATTATTAATGGTCATATATATTTTATACTGTGTAGATGTACTACACAAATTTTGAATATCATTTTTTCACAAAATTCTATTTCTATGACTACAAGAGGCTCAGTTGGATTTTTTTCCCCTTTTTCTTAAGTACATGCTAAGTTACTATCTAAGTTGTTATCATAAATAACATTATTGAAAATAAATATCGTTTGTCAATAATAATTGTTTAATGTGAAATTTCAAGATTGGTGGCTGCCTTAGGTATTTTTTTAAAAGGTGCAACCAAGCTCTAGGTGGTCGGCATATATGCCCAAGAATCACGATTTTAATTATTATTATAATAGTTAGACAGGTTTAGTCTTTAATAATGCATTAATTTATGTATTAAACTTCAAAGTTCGAATAATATGTTTTTAACTGAACCATGCAATAAAATACTACTCCTATCAATCATCGTATGGCCCTGATGCTTGCTTAAGAAGCACAAACACGTTACCGATGTTTCCATCTGAAGTCATCATGTGTTACTGTAAAGAGATGTGCCATTTTCCCTTACCCACTTCCTTGTTGGGTGAATGTTGAGTGATTTAGTGTGTGCATATTTATTTTTAGATTAATTTCGCAAATCGTCTCTAACTTTTAAGTTAAGAATCGATTTCGTCTTCAATTTTTTTAAGACATTCCACAGCCCCCAACCTTTTAAAAATACACACAAATCGTCTCTATTTCTACTGTTCTACCACCTTATTTCAACTTATAATTAAGTGGTACCTTGATATAGTGTCAAACACTAGTGGTGCTAAATAATATGACTCTCTGTTTCATGTATCAATTTAGTGATGTGGCTGCTGACTGAGCTACAATGGTGCACCCAGAATACAATTATGAAAACAAATTAAAAAAAACAGAGCAGCGATCACCTACTCCTCCTTCCCAAACACCCTGCGTCCGTTCTACCCCCACTCCCCTACGCAGAAACCTCCTCTCCCAATTTGTGGCAACTCATACCCAAAACCCACAGACCCCAACTTTGAATCTAGTGGGCTGCCTCCTTCTGTCACCGGCGCCGGAAAAGCTTTCACCAGTTGGAATACAAGGAATCTCGATTCAATTCACACCAGTTCTTAATTTCTTCAATCAATCAAAAAAATGAGCTCAGCAGCAAGAAAAGCATGGATTGTGGCAACAACCATTGGAGCAGTAGAGGCATTGAAGGATGTATTTCCAATTTAATTTCTAGTATGCTTAAACCAAAGGACATAGCCAATTCTCCTACTTTATTCCTCCCATTGGTCCACTTTTCTCCCTTCTACTTTATTCCCGCTAATAATTTTTCTTTCTTCAAGTTAAAAGATACGTTTTCAAAGGGTTGTTTCTGTATTTTTTTTTTTTTGGGTTTTGGGTTTTGGGGGAAATGGGTTCCTGTGTTTCGGTGCATAAAGACCTGGAATCCGTCAAGAAACTCAGGCAGTCTTTAGGCCCCAAAAATGACAAGACAGTGATCGCCGGCCGGATCCGATGGTTGCTAATGCGGCTGTAAAATCTCACCACCCGATATCCACTTCTCCTGATGTTGGTATGGCACCATCCAATTTCAATTGTTGGAGAAGCTATTGAAAACACAATTCAGGAGAAGTGAAGCTCTAAAAAAAAAAAATCACAAGTAAAAATAAAAAACAAAGGCAGAAATCGGGAAAACAAGAGTATAAAGAGAGTTAAGAAATAAAATTTGTGCTTAAGGTTGAATTCACGCTGTAGTGGGTGGCTGCTGAGAAACAATATTTGATTGTTGAGATTTTTGGCCAGGAAGCACTCGTTCCGATGGAGAGGAGGCATGTTGGGGTCGATGAAGGCGGCGGTCGGTCGTCAGTGGCTTGAATGGGGACAGACAAACTGGCGGGTATTTTTTATGGACGAACGAACAGGTGAGTGTGGGTTTAGGGTGGAAACTCCGGCGCCGGCAAAGCTGCGGCCGGCATTGATTTCAGAGGGGGTACGACCGACGAGGTGTTGCAGGGAAAGCCCGTGTGCGTAAATGGTGACCTGCTAAGCTTTTTCCTTTTTTGGTTTCAGTTTTGCTAAGTATAATTTGCATAATGATTATAAGCATAATTTCTCACCAAAATGGTAGCAAGGATTTTCCTTGATTAAGAATTGGTAATTTTTCCCAATCAAAATTTTGAAGCAAACTTTGCTATTTTCCATGTTTCTAACCAAATTGATTCCCTTAGATACTCAGAGGCTCCTCATAAGCTGCTAATTTCTTTGCCCTTTAACAAAATAATAATTTCTTTGCCAAATGGATCTAAGCATAATTTTTCTTGAAAGAGAAAAACATTTATCTGTTTTGAGCTTTTGTATGATTGTGTCATGGAATTCATCCTGTGAAAAGTAGTGGTATAAGTTGTCATTCTATATTTTGCTAATGGAGATAACTCTTTTTTTTTTTTATTTTTTAATGATCAACAAATTGTTAGAAGTGCATTTTTGTTTGGCCTATGGGCTATAATTTGCGATCAAACTTTTAAGTTTCTAAATTTTCATTTTGATCATTGAATTTTAAATGTTTAGATGACAACAGTAGTTACAAGTTTTGCCTTCAAGACTTGTGAAAACGGCTGGTGGATTTTGGGCTGCATCCAAGGTGAATGAAGAGGATAAGAGCAAGAAGACGCTAATGGAGGTTTGACATTCCTTTCATTTCTTCTCTTCTTTATTTGTTTTTGTACTCATTTCTACTGAAGATAGAAAATGAGGAGTCAAATCTATAAAAGATGGAGAGTGAAGCTGCAAATGCAAGAGTCATCATCACCAGGGTTTTATACCTCTTTCAAGCTATAATGAAAATTTGTTATTTACTTTTCTTAGATTGAGCTTGTATATTTCCCCTTAGTTAGTGTATAGTTAAATTGGATTTCAGAAATTATGTTTATATTTTCCAAAAGGGAAGCCATTTGGTTGCTAGCATTTCATTATGCTTATTTAAATAATGGTTTCCACCTGTTTTATTTCAGAACAGGTTTTGATTTGAATGAAATTGCAATTTGGAGCCTAAGACGTTGATAAAAATGCCTTTGGTGTCTCAAATTTGATCAAATTCTGTAAGAAGCAATATAAACGACCAGTTGCATGTTAAGATAAAGCTTTTCATTTTATTTCCTGGTTTTGAATTTACAATTATTGTTCTTATCCAGTTGAATGTATCATTTCAATCTTCTTTAATTATTTCTTACCCCAACTAATACTTTGGGATGACTTATTTGCTTTTCATTCTTGGCTGATATATTTTTCTTTATCCCTTGTGTGTTCATCTATGGCCAAAAGTTTGAGGCAGAAGTCAACGTCTTTATTGATGCAAGGAAAGTCCAAAATGCCAACAGTGAAAAATTGAGAGACCGTTTGAATGGAGAATTCACAGAGTTGGGGAATGCCCTTGGTACTCCAAACTTCTTCCTTACAGTCAATGCTGAAGTTATGCAAATATCTTTTTTCTGTGTATGAGCATGTTATACTTAGATTACCACAGACTTGGGACACATTAGCGTTCCATTTAGTTTATGTTATACTATGAGCAGTTCTACATGTGGTTTAAAGTAATAGGCATCTAGAGACTCACAAGTTATTGGCTGTGTCATTTAGATGCTCTTTGTAATAGGACAGCCATGCAAATGTAGGTGAGTTGATATGTTGACTTAGAGGAAAATTAAATTAAGAGCAATATGGATTTCGTTGATAGGTTGATATGTTGCTGTAGAAGGATGATGAGAAAAAACAAAGAGAAAAAATTAAATTAGGAGCAATAGACTTTATTCGGTTGTAACTTTATCTATGGAGAAGGATATGGTAATTTTATTGATTGAGAAGGATATTTAAATGTTTAGTCTTAGTTCTCAAATGTGCTTAACAGAAGTTTACATTAGCATTGCTGCATAAATTATTAAATTTATTGTTCAAGTAGAGCAAGGATTATGCATAAAGTGATGCAAACTATGAAATCCATATGTTGGTAGATTAACGATGTATGCTAATCTTTCCGACATGGCCATGCTATTTTGATGTCTTTATTTAAAGCGCTAGAATTTCTTTGCAACAATTAAAGTACTAATAATTTTGTAAGTCAACAATCATTTTTGATTTTATGCCTCTTCTTTTCCATTCTTTTCTTATTTTAAATATGAGTTTTGATGAGTATAATAATCATTGGTTCAACATTTTGGGTTTGGACTTTTGGTGGCCTCTGTGTCTATTTTTCTGTCAATCTTTTTGGAAAATTTTTGATCATCTAGTGGGTAGTGTCTTGAGAGTGAGCAAAGGTGATCCAAAAAGTTCTTGGAAGATAGCACCCAGCCTTTTAGTTAATGTGCACGTGGAAATGTTTAGATTGTCTTTTCTTTTCTAGGAATTTCCAGTTTTCTTTGCTATGACAGCCACACACTAATTTTGCCACATAGGAAAATTTGCTACTTTAAAGAAAATTCGTTTGCTAATGCGACGACAATGGAATTTTCTTGAATTATGTGCTCGCTCAGAGTGTTTTACAAGGGCTTAGAGGCCTATGTCCAATGTAGATCCTTTTCAACTTGAAGTTTTTGGAAAAGCATTTGTAAAGAGTGTGGGGATAGGAATTACAAATCAGCTCCGTTGCATGACTACGATAATTGTAAAACGTTTGATATGTTAGAAACTCATAAGTATACATATGGCAGGCGTATTTCTTGAAGGGTTCTTCTATTTTCATTTAATCCAGTGATATGTTTCGAGTATTATCAGTTTCTTAACTAGAAAAATGGGGATGAAAGTTGAAAGTTAGTCTTTATATGTGAATTTTGCTGATGTTAGACAATGCATGATATTGTTTGGGACTGTTGATTTTGCATTGGTCATGTTAGAAAAATTACTCTCAGCTTCTTTGTGCGTTCTGTAATGATTAAAAAACTGGGCTCATAAGCAGGAGAGATGCCCAACAAGTATTCGGCTTACATGACTGGGGGACGATTCAGTCGCCGACAATCTTGCTTTCTGATTTGTCTTTGCGTTGAAATAGTTTGCTTTGTCTTCAGGGGTCTTGAATGCATTGTTTATCTCTTGGTGCAGGTGCTTTGGAATGCCTAATCTTCATTTTGGCTTTTGTTTTATGTCATTGTGTAGTTTGTTTCATATCAAGATGTAGTTTAGTCTTATGGATTTTGTTAAGCTTTCTATTTAGTCTCATGGTGTTTGTTTCGGGCTCCATTTTGCGCCCCCTTCCCCTCCTTTTTTTGTACTTGGTTCCAATGAGTATTAATTAATAATAATAAAATTGCTCTCTTTTGGCCAAAAGAAAAAGATATGTTACGTGCCCAATTTGGATGTATGGAGCAGTTGTATTAAGCTGGTTTGTTTTTATTTTTTTTATTTATCAACCGCAAATGTTTTTTTTTAATATAATGAATTGCATTCTGACGAAAATCCAGTTCAATTTTTACATAATAATATCATACGTGCATAACGCAAAACACAATTGATTTTTTGTATGCTATGAATACTCTTTTTTGAGCTAGAAATGGAAATTAATTTCATCAAGAATAAATAAGATTTATCAATGATTGATTACACAATATTGAAGCCACAAAAGGAGAAAAAGGAAATTGTAAGACAATATTAAGTAATTGAAATTACACTTTAGTGTTAACGCTGGGTTAAAATCGGGGACAAAAAGTATATTTTACCTATAATAAATTTTTTTAACTATTTTATTTTACAATTATAATTAGATAAATGCTATACGAGTAGAAGCCTTAATGAATGTCACACCAGTGCTTACTATTTATATATGTGGTGTTATTTACCTTTGTGGTATTACTTGTCTTGTAATATATGTTTTTATCGTATAGGTATTTACACAATAATGTGTTTATATTTGTTTATTTTACATGTATATAAAGAAATTTTACACAATTTATAGTGATTGAAATTGAAAGAATTACCGTTTTAAGAAAAAAACAAAAAAAGAAAGGAGATAAAAAGAATTATCTTTTATTATGTTGGCACAATATGCTGTCTTCTATAAAATTTAATTTCATTAGAGTATGTGTACTTGATAATTTTTTGATAATTAAGTTTTAACTATTTTACGAATATAGTTTATTTATTTTTAAAAATATATACTTCCTGTGCATCAATGGTTTTCTACATTAGTTAATTTGCCCAAAGTAAACTTCCGGAATTCTTTAAAAAAATAAAAAATAATAATAAATAAAATAAACTTCCTGTATATGAGCCGACACGTCAACATTTAATTATTCTTGTCCCTTAAATTGACACGTGACAAGGTTGCTTGATTCTCATTATTATTATTATTATTATTATTATTATTATTATTATTATAATGGACAAATTAAGTGAAGTAGAATGAAGTCATGAAAAGTTCTAATAAGCGTTTCTCAAATTATTTTGTCTAATAATAATTTTTTCTTACTTTCTATACGATTAACTCAAGTGGTAAGAGCTCGTGAAGTGCTCCTAATTGTA
Source organism: Nyctanthes arbor-tristis (assembly GCA_963692815.1). Taxonomy (NCBI): domain Eukaryota; kingdom Viridiplantae; phylum Streptophyta; class Magnoliopsida; order Lamiales; family Oleaceae; genus Nyctanthes; species Nyctanthes arbor-tristis. Next base: position 34,802 of record CAVNYN010270177.1, read on the forward strand.
AAAAACTCATATATGTAATGTACCTATCAGAAGACAAATTTATACTAGAACACGGTATTTATATTAGATGCTAATTCAGAGTAATGATAAGAAGATATGAAAATGTGGGAAAAATTTCTAGTACCTTTAAGAGTTCTAGAGTCAATTAAGAATACACATGTATATTTAAATGTCCCAATTAAAAAACAAATTGACCCTTGAACTCAAATGTAAGTTCTTGATTTGGCTACGGACGATGGAGTAGGTACTCCCAGAGTACTAAAAATTTTTCTAAAAATGTGATATTAACAAGTAACATTTTTATTTGTGGCACAAATTCACTAAATGATGATAACATGAATACTTTCATTTTTATCATCCAATAAAATTATACCACTTTTACAATGTCATTTGTTAATGTTACATTTTTATGTCTCTCTCGAATTATCATAATATAGTCCATTATAATTCATCGAAGCAACAATTTGCTCATAATATATAAGTCGATAAAAACTAACCATGTTCCCAGGCTTTTGATTTTTGAAGTCAGATATGAAAATAAAGAAATTCATTCCAATAACTTGAAATCCGCATCCTCAGACGATAAAAGGAGACAATGCTATTACACAATGAAAAATTTGTGTGTGAAAACAATAATAATCCTACAATTCAAATGAAGGGAGAAAAAAAAATTACAACATCTCAGTTTCTTTTATACCAGCTAATCTAGCATTCTCCCGGTCCTGCTTAAAAGTCCAATACAATGGTGTGTAAAACAAGCAGCATAACCCAAAGGGAACGACCATCATAGCAAGAAGCCCTCTTGACAACGCCATAGCCTCTCGTGTAGACCCCAAGATGGGATCAACAGACTTGGGATCATACCCGTATATCTTTTCTGAAAGAATTCCGACCACTGGTGCTGCGAAAGAGGAAAATGACACCTCAAAAGCACGATCAAATGCATAAATCATGGTACGGTGGTTGGCCGGCACCACCTCAGCAAACATCGGGCTGTTTGTGGCAGCAGAACACCAGCTGATGGTTAGTCCCATTATGAAGAGGGTGACAGCATATGTATAATAGCTGCTCACACCCTGAGGGATAACTTGGAGAAGGAACAACGAGAAAGGGATGCCCATAAAGGAGCTGAATTGTGCGCACATTATCCTTCCCGAAAGAGGGTACATATGGCTCAGTCGATCTGCTATTACACCGCCAAGAAATGATCCCACAGCACAGCCGGCAGCAAAGAGACTGACAAGTGTTGCAGCCCCGTTATGATCAAAACCTACAGATGAAGCAAGCAAAACTTTAAGCATACCAACCAAATTCCGACTACAAGATTAATGGCATAATAGAGTTTGAAATATTATTCCAATTCATTTCAATCACAAGTGAAAAAGGTCCAAAGACATCATATGAAATCTCAAAGAAAGCTCACCTATTAGTTCAAACCAGAAGGTGAAGAACACAAAGGCTGTCCATGGAATTGAACCAACAAGACCTTGTAAAACAATGAACTGGAAGGTTTGTACTTTAATGACAGATTTCATTGCTGTCCATGACTCGGACCAAATCGTTGCAGAATTGGTATTGCCTTTGTCTATCAACTTATCCCTGAAGCATGAATTTTACCAATTACAGCACAGCACAAAATAGGAGGAGAAAAAGGTTTGTCAATAGAGAGAGTCATACCGGTCAGAGAATTTGCCTGTTTCATGATCGAGGCTAATTCTTCTTGGGTCAACGACAAACTGAAATACAAGGAACCCGATTAAACAGCTCAAACTAGCCATCATGATGAAGGAAAACCGCCATCCAGGTACACCCCAAAAATCATAACCAGCCATAACTGTAGCAATAGCTCCGCCTCCAATGCCACCAACTGTACCAACAAGATTTAGAAACCCAAACCCAGTACCTCGTACACCATCCTTGTAGCTATCCGCTATGAAGGACTGAAGTGCGGGTATCACAATCGCCAATCCAAAGCCATTTACTGCTCTCCAAAATGCAACCTGAAGAAAGTACTTGCTCAAACCCACAGC
>CAVNYN010270180.1:0-23530 GCA_963692815.1 Nyctanthes arbor-tristis
GACTTACAAATTATGTGTAATTCTTACACATCCTCTCACATTACCTGCATTAGAGCATCTCCAATGGTGCCTCTGAATTTTTGTAGACGTGGCAGTTAAATTGACGAGCGTGGAATCTAGGTGGCATAGATGAAAAGTTGAATTCAAAATTGATCTCTAATAGTTTCTTCGGCGTTTTCTTTCTTCTTTCAATTAGAAATAAATAAAACAAAAATATAAATTTATAGGGTTTTTACACCTAACGTCCCTAACATTTCACTTTTTTAGAGATTACGTCTCTCACCTTTGTTTTTCCTTCATCCAATCTCTAACTTTTAAAGAAATCCCCTATTTCGTCTTTAGTGACGGAAACCGTCAAAAGCCACCGTTAAAGTCAAGGGCAATTTCGGTAATATATAAAATATTAATATTTTAATGTAAAAAAAAAGTTGGGTTGGGGGGGTCCCCTTCTGCCATTTATGGCAACCTTGGCTGTCGGAAATGGCAACTGTGCTTGCTTCCATTCCGGCAGCAAGCACAGAGGGAGACTCTCCCCGCTACCATGGAAAATGCAGTTGGGGGGAGACTCCCACCCTGTGGTTGCTGCTGGAATGGCAGCAAGAACAGGGGGGAGGCTTCCCCCTTTGCTGCCATTTTTGACAACCACAAGGCTGCAGGAAATGGCAGCAAAGGGGAGAGTCTCCCCCCTATGCTTGCTACCGAAATGGCCGCAAGCACAGCTGCCATTTCCAGTAGCCAAGGCTATCGGAAATGGCAAAAGGGGGAAGCCCCACACTTTTTTTTTTTGCTTTTCTTATTTTATTTTTTATTAAAATATTAATTTTTTATATATTACTGAAATTGCTCTTGACCTTAGTGGTGGATTTTGACGGTTTCCATCACGAAGGACGAAATATGAGATTTCTTTAAAGGTTAGGGACGGGTTGAAGGAAAAACAAAGGTTATAGACATAATCTCTAAAAAGGTGAAATGTTAGGAATGTTATGTGTAAAAAACCCAAATTTATATTAGATAGTTATTGAGGAGAGATGAGAGAGAATGAGTTGTTGAGGAGAGAAGAGAGAAATGCTCATGCATATTCATGGTTGAAGAGTGGAGGAGAGGGAAAATATAATTAAAAAAATATTAAAATTGTTGATTTATCATGTCTCACATTAAGTCTAGAACTCGATAGAGTGCTTTACAGTGTCTATTTTATTTTTTGCCAGCTTACTTTCACGGGGTGTCACGCGAGTATCATTGGAGAATCAATTTTTAAGTACAATGTCTATATCTGATGTGACAGTTCTATTTTCTAAAATTACATATATCATTGGAGATGCTCTTAGTATATTCTTTTCAAGATAGTGGTAGTAACTTTGCATTTATACATAGGGCAATATTTTTTTTTTTGGTGTGTTTAACCCAAAGGAGAAACGATGAACTGACGGATTCAGTAGTGTTGAAGGGGAAAAGGAAAAAAAAAAAATTCCAATTCGAGAAAACTAGTTGGTTTTACCCAAAAACCATCCAATTGTTGGTTAAAACCGGTGACCAGACTAAGCTATGGAAAACTGGCCAATGGCCATGGTTGGTTTGGTTTTGGGTCGAGCCGGAAACCAAACCAACCAAATTGAGACCTTGGCCTATTTATACAAATATTAAAACCAGAAAAGTTAGTAATTCGGCAAAATATCTCACAATAAATTAATAGGCACGTTGCTATTTTGCAACACTTGCTAATAGCATTTTTGTTTTAATATTTTTGGGTAATTTATAGCTATCCTCTTAACTTTTTCACTTTGTTGAGATTACGTCATCAACTTTTAATTTTCTTTATAGGGATCCTGAACCTTTTAAAATCATTACACCCAATATCTATCAGACGAAAAATGTTAATTCTTCTGTTAGTTTTGAAGGTATTTTAGTAAAATGCAAACAAAATAATTATTTTAATATTTAAAAAAATTTAAAAAAATAGAATGAGACACCCCCACCCAAGATTGTCGGGGGTGAGGGGTCTCCCCTATGGCTGCTGAAAATGACAGCCAAAGGTGTTGTCATGTCTAACAACAAGCGGGGAGACTCCCCCCTCCCCTATTTTGGCTGCCATTAGGGGGGGATCTCCCCTCGTTCTCAATGGCTGCCGGAAATGGCAGCCAAAGGTGCTGCCATTTCCGGAAGCACCCAAGGGGGGGGGAGGGTTCCCTCCTAAAGTGGCAGCCAAAATGTATGGCTGCCATTTCAGGTGCTGCTATTTCTGGCAGCTTTGGGGTGGGGGAGTCTCCCCATCTTTTTTTTTTTAAATATTAAAATAATTATTTTGTTTATATTTTACTAAAATTCTCTCAAAATTAACGGTTTCCGTCTGAGGGCCTTAGGTGTAACAATTTTAAAAGGTTGAGGACCCCTAGAAGAAAAATTAAAAATTGAAGACGTAATCTCAATAAAGTGGAAAGGTTGGAGACGCTAGCTGTAAATTACTCTTTTTTTTTAACATTACAAAGGAGATTGTAGTGGTGGAGAATCGAACTCTTGGCCAAGAGTTTAAGAACCTAACTAGGATGCCATCAGCCCACAGGGGTCTTGGCAACACTTGCTAATAGCTAAAGAATAATAATAGTCAGTTGTTAGTGCTTGATGGGAAGGTGTATATTATTGACGGGGTGTATTCTTCTCTTTAAATTTATTAGTAGGTTTTAAGCATTAGATCTCTGACACCAAATAGTGATGTGGTATAATATCAACAGTTAATGTAAACACACGACCACTCTTAGAATTATTATTTTTGTAAATGAACTTTTCAATGCTGTACGGTATAACAAATTATACTTCCTACTCTTTACAATTTGTAACCACATAAAATTTTATATTTATCAGAAGGATATATAAATTAATGACAATAAAAAATTAATGAGTTACCATCAAGAAAGACATTTCATCACACAAATTTACCAAAAGAATTTAGATTACTAAGTTCTCTTAACTAATAAGAAATCAATATATTTGTAGACCGTGGAAATACATTCGATTTTGAGTATCCTCTTTTTATCATCATAGCATAAACATAATAAATCATAAGAAACATGGTTTAAAAAAATTATAGTTTCAAGAAAAAGGAATTTCATTATTTTAAGAGCTTTTAAAATAATCATTATTTTAAGAACTATTTTTTCGTTTCCTAACAACCTAAAGAATGTCAAATTAAACCTCGTAAAAATTGACCATATATTCACGTGCTAAAATTGGAGCAATTGTAAAAATAAAATTTGAACACGTAAATATCACAGAAAAGAACCAATTTTATAGAAAGAACACATATACATTTTCAAGCCCTACTAATTGCGTACGATCATAACTTACACGCATTCTATGCTTTTACACAAAATTAGAACATCTTCTTTCCCGCTACGTGTGCTTCTAGATTCTAGAGGGACAATTCCGTCAAATATAAAATGGGTGATCGGGGCTAGAGTTAATGATATGTATTGACAACTCTCAGGCCATCTCCAACCCATCTCCAAAAGTAGAGATTACTCCATTTTGATGCAAGAAAGAATAGCCAAAGTGGAATAAATTTTGGAGATGACTACAATGAATCTCCATTTAAGGCATGCCCAATCGTGCGCCAAAATAGAGATTTACTTCATTTTGGCGCACAACAGATTGCAACCCGAAGACCAATATGGTCTAATAGTATTTAAGTTGGCTTCTCACACTCTAAACCAGAGTTCAATTTCCCACCCATACAATCCCTTTGTCATTCAAAAAAAAAAAAAAAAAGGGCTGCCCCTATATGCCACATTGTAAGATACAAAGCGTTACAGTGGCGCACCACTGCATTTGATAGAAATGAAATGTCTATTTTTTTTCATTTGTGTTTACATTTTTTTTGGCTTCTTTTTTTTTTTTTTTTAACACACTTGTGTTTGCTTTGGTTTATTTATTTTTTTGTTTTATTCTTTTGTATTGGTTTCATCGTTTTATTTTAGTGTTATTTAATTTAAATTTATTTTGTCTAATTCGATTCTTGTCAATGTATTAATTGCTTTCGACCACTAATTAATAAGGTAAGTAATTAGTATTTTTTAGAATATTCTAATGGTTGGATATTAAAGAGAAATAGGAAAAAATGATTATGGAGAATATATAGAGTATGTGAGATTGAGTATGTTTTTTAGAATAGAGTATGGTGTATTGTATTTTAAAGTATCATGGTTAGGGATGCTTTATAGATTACAAAAATGCCATTTCATAAATTGCAAACAAGCCCTTGACTTTTTTTTTTCTATTTTTTGGGTCAGAAAGTTTTTTATTTTTTGGGGTCATTTTCGTCTTTATATATTATTCTTTGGCGGTTCTTTTTACCAAATCGTATAATTTTGGTTATCCGTACTTCTGATCTCTTTTGCTGATTGTAATAGTTTTTTATGACTTAATTGACTTAATTACTTGTTTAGTGACTCAATTACTTGTTTAATTATGTTCCGTATATAATTTTTTAATTTGTAAAATATATTAAATAGTTGGAAATGAAGTTGGATAGGAAATATAGATTTTTCATTTAGAGATTATGAGTTGGAGAAAGTTAAAAAAAAAAAGAGATGGCAAATCTCTATTTTAGGTAGAAGAAGGAAAATTAGAGATTTGGGTTGGAGATGACCTCAAAATGACTTGTTTTGAACTTTCATTTTATTTAAAGAACTTTTCTTCTTTTTTCTTTTTTGAAAAATGCTTTTGTATTTATTGATTTTTGGTACTATCAATTTTGACTAAGCACCATAAGTTACTAATGTGATTTGTAGGGTGATAATATACACATATTAACAGTTGATATTATACCACATCACGATTTGCTGTTATTGCGACATTAGACGTATGATATTTTAATCCTACTAGTCATATGGCATATGTTATCTATTATCAATTCTTGGTGCTTGTTATAGGACACCAATTTGAAAAATAACACATTTTCTGATCGAAGGATAATTATAATGTTGCCAAATGGACATTAATGAAAAATAAAATTATATTTTGGGAGAATGAGAGTGGTTGAGATTTGTATTATACAAGTGATTCATATCAAATATATAGATGCGTGACCAAATTCTATTTTTAAATAAAAGTAGTTTGTGAACCTGTCGAAAAATGATGTTTCTATCCTACCAAATTATCCAACTAAATTATTTAAAAAAAAATTTATCCAACTAATAATTTCATGCCATTTTTGTTTTGTACCAGAACATAGCGGCATGCCGCAGTTACAAGTAAGGCACGGCTATGGCTACTTGGAGCAATTTGCACTCCCCTTTTCTTTTCTGGTACTCGTGCCTTGTAAGCAAAATATCCAGTCCAATTTGTTCAAAGCCCATCCCTTTATTATCTAGTTAGACACTAGTCTAGGAATACAAAAAATTCCTCTTTCTCCTATTCAATTCAACTTTTCTTGTGAGAAAACATGTTGAAGAATATTCACTTGTACTTCAGCTTACTTTTGATTTTATTCTTTATTATTCGGCCAACACAATCAGTGCCTGAAGGTGCAGTGATTACACGAATTCCGGGTTTCAACGGTACTTTGCCTTCCAAACACTATTCTGGGTAAGAATGTTAAAAGTTCCCCCTGCAACCCCTACCGCCCTTTTTTTCCATAATTTTGTCTTTTTTTAATGGGTTCTTGTTAGTTATCATTTTCTTTATTTGGGTTTTGTAGATATGTGACCGTCGATGAAAACCATGGGAGGAAATTGTACTACTATTTTGTTGAGTCTGAGAGAAATCCATCCAAGGATCCTATTGTTCTTTGGCTAAATGGTGGTCCTGGGTGCTCCAGCTTTGATGGGTTTATTTATGAGCATGGTATTGGAATTGTTAATGCTTTTTATTCAAGAATTTGACTTCGGGGATTTGTTGATATTGTAAAAATACTGTCTTTTTTCTTAGAAGATTGCTGAGGTTTTTTTTTGTTATGGAAGATGATGCTGTGAAGTCACCATCTTTTTTTGGTGGGTAGTGTGTAGAGGTGCATTTTTCTGATGGATGCACTGGGAGTTCCGAATCAAACGTCACCGTCATTGAATGCTGATTCCCATTTCTTAAATTGGTATTTTCGGCAAAGAGAAAGGATTATAGTTTGGCATTAGACTTCTGAACTAATAATGTATCTAGGTTTATGTGAAATTCAACTTGTGTGAGCTTATTTTTCTTGTTCTATTTGATGTTTGCCCGTTTGTGTTTTGTCAACAAATGATATGTGTTTAAAGGAAAATTCAAGAACATAAGAAAGCAATACTTTTGATTTCTTATAGCTGTAATAAAATAGTTGTTCCTTTTCTATACTGTTTGTCGTCAGACATCAAAATATTTTCTTTTCCATTAATGTTTTCAGGTCCCTTCAATTTTGAGCCAGGGAAACAGGACAGTGGCCTACCCACCTTGCATCTTAATCCATACACCTGGGCAAAGGTTACTATTTTCAGCTTACTTGATATTCCTTTTATTTCCATCTTTGTAGATACGAGATTAAACAGCAATTTGTTTGAAGGAAATGAGTTTCCATGAGCTTCCTAGATTTCATGATTGACATGTTCTTCAATTATCAGGTGTCCAGCGTTATATATTTAGATTCTCCGGCTGGTGTTGGACTGTCATACTCGGGAAATAAATCTGACTATATTACAGGAGATTTGAAGACTGCCTCTGACTCCCATATCTTTCTTCTTAAGGTGAATGTTGAAAAAGTTAAAATCTTAAATAGTTTCAAGGTTATTGTTTATGTTCTTCACGCAAATGTATATCTTTATATTCTTTTTTCTAACATTTTAAATCTACAACTTGGTGTCATCTCGCTAGTGGTTTGAACTCTATCCAGAATTCCTGTCCAACCCGTTCTTTATAGCTGGAGAATCATATGCTGGAGTATATGTGCCAACCCTGGCGTATGAAGTAGCTAATGGTAATCCTTTTTTATTATCAGATGTCTGTTATATACGTAACAGAGGTTAAGTTTCACTGAATAACTTGAAAAAAATGGAAGTTCGATGAACGACATTAAATTTGCTAAAATTTTAGTAACCATTAATGCATTTAACCAATTTATGACCAAAATGACCTGTTCTTGGGATTCTCGTAGGAATTGATGCTGGTACAAAGCCCATCATCAACCTAAAGGTATACATATTTAATGTTTCTATTTCAGCTATAATACTGGCCTCTGAGTAAATCCCTTGATTACAGGGGTACATGGTGGGAAACGGAGTTGCGGATGATGTGTTTGATGCCAATGCTCTTGTACCATTTGCACATGGGATGGGTCTCATCTCAGAAGAACTTTTTCAGGTATATGTGGCTCTGATTATTCTTATTTATGTTGCAGAACTTCTGTTTCGTTTCCAGCAAGTCTCTCAGCCGTGTTCACTGTCGACCTTAATGATATAGGACTAAAACCGTTCTGTATCACATAAGGCCATGCAAGTATTACCCATACCTAAATTATGGTTCTTGCAGTTTTTTCTTTTCTTTTCTTTTCGTTTTATACATGGAATACTGAGTCTGTGTGATGCATTGTGTTGAATCATTAACTTCAAATCTTAGTAGATTAAAGTAGCACTTGAGTTTATGAAACAGTATGAAAGAACAAATATTGGTTTTAACTTTTTACTTATGGGCAGGCATTTGTATTCTTTATTTGTCAATTATTCAGTTGAATCAAGAATGCTATGGATCAAGGAAAAATCTGTTGGCATGCCTTACCTCTAACTATAACCATAATGAGGATGGTCACTTTGCTGGATATCCATTAAATCAGAACAAAAGTTTGACTTTTAACTATATGACACGAAAAAACAAATTTGAATTTAACCATTCAATGGCGGAAGATTTTTACTTGATGCTTGAGTAAAATCACAAGTTTTCTGGAGCTTCCAACAGAGGGTTGATGGTTTATGTATTTACCAAGTGCATCACAAGATCGAGGGAATAATCTTAATTCTTCAGTGATGTATGGGGATGTAGTGGGCTTGGCTGGCTGGCTGGCCTTGACACTGACTACCAAGAATTTGAATGGCAGCACACCTGTACAATCTAAAGTTTCTGTTACTGGCATTTAATTGTAGACAATGTAGAAGGATAGGAGTTATTGTTATTTTTAGATAAATTGTTGTCAAACTTGCTTGTTTACTGACAACAAAGTTCTAATACTCTTTACTTCCCATTGCAGGAAGTTAATGCCAATTGTCAAGGGAACTATTATAATCCAGCAAGTGAGAGTTGTGAAGATAAGCTTTTCGAAGTTGATAAAGTAAGATATGAGCTGCATTTATTATTTATTTATTTATTTCCTGGTTTTATAGGCATACTCTCTTCTATTAGGTTTTAACTTCTGAATAATTTCAGGCAGTGGCGGATTTGAACATTTATGACATTCTTGAACCGTGCTATCATGCCAAAGAAAGTATCATTACACTTCGTAACATAAAGTTGCCACTGAGCTTCAGAAAATTAGGTGAGACAGGAAGGCCTCTACCTGTCAGAAAAAGAATGTTTGGGCGTGCTTGGCCTCTAAGAGCTCCCGTAAGAGAAGGACTTGTTCCTATCTGCCACATCTTTCTAATGGGGGTCAAGTTGTTCCATGTATTGTAAGTTACTCAAACTAGCTATTCTCCTGTTCCTTTTGTTTTTGCTCGGGCTAATAAGCATCCTCCATATAATCTTCCACCAAGTACCAATAATAAGCACAAGGCAAGACATCTTTAATCTTGGTGACTTCGGATACTAAACAGATGACATTGTTAGAAATTGCAAAATCGAGGTCTTTTTTACAGTTGTTTCCAGTTTTTAGTTCGTTGTTTTCATTAGGGCATATGATTTGTCAGGAATTTTGTATGCATGTATCCATGATTTGTCAAATCATCCATTAAGATATCTTCTCTTCTTAAATGCAAGAACATAGAGGACCGTAATGAGAACTTTATCTTTCTACATTCAGAATATCAGAAAACTATTTCCTTTTTTCTTTTCTATGTAATTTTGTTGGCTACATCTGTCCTTTTGAACTTCTTATCGTGTCTCGGTGTATGTAATGGCCTAGTTGCTCTACTTATTGAGCTTTATAATCTGAACAACTTCCTGGGATTTTGTTCTGGTAGTCTTATTATCTGGACAAACCATGCAGGATGATAGAGTTGCAAATGTATGGTTGAACAATGAAGCAGTTAGGAAAGCCATTCATGCTGAAAGTGTAAGATTTTCTCATCTCAAATTGTACCTGATCCTGAACAAAGTGATTTATGTCCAGTTGTTTATCAGGGAAATTCGATTGGAAGGTGGGACATGTGCACAGGCAAACTAATTTTTTATCATGATGCTGGAAGCATGATCAAATATCACAAAAACCTTACACTTCGAGGATATCGAGCACTCATATACAGGTAAAGAAAACACTAGAGCCTGTTGCCCAATGTTAACTCATCATCCTTCTTCATCTCTGTAATAACTCATCATCCTTCTTCATCTGTGTAATTCTAAACCTGCAAGCATGGAGGTTTTCACTTGTTTGTCACTAATCGTCTGGGTACCAAAACTAGCAACGGGTTATAGTCGTTCCATTATCAAAACCAAATAGACGGTTAAGTTTTGTTCCCATTTATTCACCTTACCATTTCCCGTTGGCGGAATCAGTTTCAGGATGAGAGTACTAAAGCACAAGATCCTTCGCATTTGATGTTACAGATCGGAAGAGCACATCTTCATCACTGAACAGTTTCAATAAAAGTTGGTTTTATCCGCTGGGTGTGTTTTCAAACTTCATCATGGAACTACTACTTCCATATGCATGCATCTTTGATGGAATCTACTGTGCTTTAATTGAAACATGTTTTCGGTTATTGCCGGGATCCTATGTAGTTGCTCACTTTGTTTCTGGCAGCGGTGATCATGATATGTGCGTCCCATATACCGGAAGTGAAGCTTGGACAAAATCCATTGGATACAAGACTCTGGATGAATGGAGGCCTTGGTACCTAAAAGATCAAGTGGCTGGGTATGTCTCTAACTTGTAGTTATTTTCAGCTTATTTCTTCATCTTGACTAAGCATATCTTGTTAATCAGACCACACCTTAGGTGATCAAAATTTTTTCTTTGCTTTACAAACAAAAAAATACTCCAACCTATTAACTACCATTTTTCCTGATGCAGGTACTTACAGGGTTATGAAAACAATCTCATCTTCCTTACCATTAAGGTCTATAATAATATACATCCAGAAACTTGTTCTGCAGTAGTCGAATTGTCTGTTTTCTATAAGTTAATAATTCAAGTTGTAAGCGGTGGCTTATCTACTATCGTTCCTTAATGATGCAGGGAGCTGGACACACTGTACCAGAGTATAAACCAGAAGAGGCACTGGAATTCTACACACACTGGCTGGAGGGCCAAAGGATATAAGACACATCGGGTTACGTTGAAATCAGGATTTAAGCTTCGGAAGTTGATCTATTCTGAACCTTTTATCACGATTTGTGCAACTCGATCGATGATGACCGAATAGAAGCTTTGAGGATGGTGTGTGTTTGTGTGTGACAATAAGAAGATTCAGAAAATAACTGGAGATCTATTGATCTGTGAATAAATATTCTTCAAGTGTTAAGAATTTGAATATGCTTAGAATAACTATTCCTTTTTCCTTAGTAAATGTTATGTGACTCTTCTGTCATCCAATTACAACTGATTTATGAACATTACGTGACCTAGGATGCAACTCATCTAAAGCAGAGTTCTTGAATTTGCAACAGAAGTTAGCAGAGGCTCAGAATATGAAAGCATGAAAAATTACTACATTTCTCAAATTTCAAGATTTAACTTTTCTGGGTTGTCGATTGTCTAATTAATCACTTGCTGAATCAAGAATTGCTTCAAGCTCTTTGGTTCGATCTCCCTCTTGTTTGCCTTTACAGAAAAAAGTTCACATCAGTATATGTTAAAAAGACCGATCATGTATGACAAAAAGACAATTTTAAACATACCTCCACTGTTAGAATGTTCAAAACTGAGCCATTTAATGTGGTAACGTTGGCATCTACCACTTTTAGTCCTAATGATTCCATCGCCTCCATTAGTCTCAAAAAGCCTCCTCGTTTTTTCGCGCATGTACATCTCAGCAAGAATGCTTTTGTACCAATTTGACTTACTTGGACATCAACCTAAAATTTAACAGAAATAAGGGGAAATTGTGCAAAAATGGAATCTTCACTGAAGCAGACTTTGCTGATGCAAAATGTGCAATATTCTCCTTACCTCTGTTTGGTTCTCGTCACTAGGACTAAAGTTGCCTCTGTTGATGTCTGCTTCAGGTAAATATTCATGGTCTGCATGATGTTTTATCGAGTTTTTGGCATTGGTTTCGCTGTAATCATCTTCCATATCTCTTAGTTCATCTCGATATTTTTCAATCGTCTCCTCCAGCTCCTTTATGTATTCAACTGCATCCCCTAATATAGCAGCTCTATCCATCTGTGAGAAAAGAAAAATCACACAAATAACTTACTGAACATTTTCTTAAAAGCATTTACACACTGTTGAAAATCTTAGAGAAGAATTAACCAAATGTGTTATGATCAAGCATAAACCTTGGAAATTTTTGGGACTAATGAGCGAAGCGCAAAGAGCCCATCTTTTATCCTCTTTCTCCGGTTTCTCTCTGTGATAAGATTCTTTGATTGGTAATTCTCTTTTTCTGCACTCTGCCCATTTTTCGCACTCTCCTTTTCACCAGCAGACCCCAATGAAAAAGCTGCACTTTGCTTCCTCTTCAATTTCAGATTGCTGCTTGGCATTTCTGAATACTTTCCAGTTGATTTAGTGGGTGATGTGCGTCCAAACACGTTCTCTGGATACATGTTAAGTGATGGAAGCTCGTTTGAAACAGTTGAAGATCCTTCAATGCTAGAAGAGATGTTTGACTGTGGTGCTGGAGGAAGCAAATTCACATAATGAAGTGATGGGAGCCAATCATTTTGGTTGCTATTCAAATATGGATCGCAAATTTGTTCTCCAAGGTTGAAATTGATATAGCCTTTCTCAATCATGTTTTCTTGTTCTAAGGAAATTTTAAACCGAGCAGATATAAGATCTACTGTTTTTTGGTTCTTTGGAACCTGAAAGAAGATGATAGTTTTCTTTTACAAAATTACAGAGGAAGATAAATCATTAAAATTTCCAGAGAAGAGCAGAGTTTACATTTTTTGCACTGAAGAGCTCAATCAAGCCACCAGCAACTGGAATTAGAACTTGGGTTCCCACTGCTTCCTGCAGTTGAAGGGAACATAACACTCATTTGATTAAACAAGAAAACAATGCGAAACTCCTTAGGAACTTCATGAAGGAATGTGATCAAACAGACTATCTACTTTGAAATTTAGAAAGCCAATGACTGAGCTCGACAAGTAACGATTAACTCGTTTTAACTCATTTCTCAGTGAAGGATTAATGCTAATCAACATAGTGGAACTACTCCATAAATATAGCCTCAGAGTCACCATTTTTATACATGGCAAAATTTGTTATGAATCAAGTCTTAATCCCTATCCACGAGGCTAATAAAATAAATGAAAATCAAGAAAAGCATACACAGATTTGAAGCTACTTCCACTAGCAGCAGGAGAACACAAAATTATTGGTGCAGAGCGAGATACTCACGGGTGAACTATTTGAAATAGAGGCATTTGCAAGGGTTAGCCATTTTGGTTGTTTTGATATCACTACCTCGCCATGAATCCTGGTTATAACTTAAACCTCAAATATCAGAATATCTTGTTGATCTTTTCAGACAAATTATTAAGCCCAAATCAGAGGAATTCTCAAGAAACCAAAGAATGCGGTTGTTACATAAAAATTTGTAGAGAAACAGTAATTACCCAGAATACAATCCTATAGAAGAACGAAAATCTTCCAGAGCCCTGCAAGCCTTTGTTCTAACAGGATGCCTAATTCTTGAATCCTTGCACTCAACATTCAAGTCTTTTCCCACATCAATTTCTTCTTTCAATTTGAATGGTTCTCCATTTCCACCGCTGCAACAACAGGCCCCCCATTCTATAAACCTGGAAAAATCAATCAAGAAATCAAAAGGGTTGAACAAAAAAGTGCTTATGTTCTTGAAAATAAGTGCTTATCATCATCAGTACCTTGACGGGTCATCGCCCAACTTCCAAATGATACAATAATCCCATGCCTTAGTTTTCACAAGGGGTCTTAACCAATCCGCTGCTCCCTCTAAAGCTGCAATTTCTGTCTCCATTTGTTTGAATGCTTCTTTGGTTTTTAATGGGTTTTCTGCTCTAAGGGGCCACTTCCTCAGTCACCCTTTCGAAAATCTGTTGCTATCATTCCAATTTTTCGTTTTCCTGTTGATATATAAACCACTTATGGACGACAAGCCTAACGGACTTCCCATAATGCAGTGTCCTCTTTACCAGAATAAAATCTGTCAGAGGAATCTGATTCTCTCTCTCCCTCTCTCTCTCTCTTTCTCTCTCTAAAAAAGGTGAAGAAAATTACTTGGGTAGAATGGTTCAAAAAGGTTGAGTGAAGTGCAGGATAACTGCACATGGTAATGATGATTGATGAATCATTTTCACATGGGGAAAATTGAAAATGCCTTAACCAGTGAAACCAGTGGGGGCAATGGAGTGGTAAAAAATGGCTGACAAGTAATGCAGGACACAGGAGACAGAATATTTTCATATCTCTTCTTGCCTCTGATCCTATGATTTGTAATCAGAAGTTGTTTGTACAATTCAATACTCTGCAATTATTGTTAATTGTCTTATGGAACATTTTACAAGGCTTTAAGCCCAAGAAATCAAATTTGTAAACTTAAAACGGAAGAGTTTCTTTAACACATTTTTGTATTTTTACTTGACTCAAATGGTGTTGAGGTCGCATTGTACTTGATAATGATTGGCATTATATGTTCGTTAATATCGTATGTAGAACCGGAAATGATGGTAAACTTGATGAAGATGGAGTTCACTCAATTAATCTAACGTAACATAGAAATTACATGTTAGTGTCACGTTATAAATATTTATTCCACAAATAATTTATACTACAACAAATTGACTGAAAATTGCATTTGTCATGATTTGATTTGTGTTGTATTGGTTGAATGCTCAAGTTTTCTAATAGGAGAGCCAAGTTCGACGCATACACATCCCTCCTTAATTTATTAGTTGGACTTATAGGATAATCTTAGCGAAGATGCTTTTTTTGTAATCAGAGTATTGCTTTCAGGTAGTGTTGAACATGAGTTTACTGATGTTTTGCAATTGGGCATACACACAAGGTTTAGTACTTATGATGATATATACACACAAGTTAGGTTATTACCGACATTGAGGTGTCTTCCTTTTTCCATATATATATATATATATATATATATCAGTATTTTCATTTACATTGGTTCAACTATGTTTTTTGATCTCATATTTGATTGCATATTACTACATGATTTGTGTGATAATTGATCATGTGCACGTGAATAAAACATTTAAGTGTTTTAGGTCTGGAAGGCTTGATTAAATTTTTTTATCATCAGGTACATTTAGTGTGAAATTTAACGTCTCTAAATTGCACAAGGGACACATATTTGATTGTGTCTTATTAAAATTGAGAACTCTGAATAGGAAATGGCCTGATATATTACTTAAAGAACAAACCTAAATGATACATTTTTTGATTTTGTACAGGAAATTGTCACAAGTCTCTGAACGAACAGATGGGACATTGCCTAGCAATTGATTTTTACTCTATCAATTGAAGAATAAATGTTATTTCAAACTTTGGACTTTTGTCAATTGTTTCACGCAAGGTTCTATCAATTTTTCTTGTCTATTTGAATGCATTTTGTCAAAATTTGTAGGAAAATAAGTATCACTTAAAAGAAAATATTTGATATACTAAGTGCAATTTTAAATATTTTTTTTTACAATTTTGGAATGATGCATTCTACAGATCAGATAGTTGCAATGATATATTTGCATAATAATAACTGAAAAAAAAAATATAAAAACCGCATTGAGAAAATGTAATAAATAATTCCTTTAAGAAAGAAAAACAAAAGAGTAAAGACTAAAGATAGAAAGGAAAATAAAAATAAATAATGAATATACTATTTTATATAAGTTTCTAATCTATTATATTTTATTTATTATTATACACATATCTATTGTGTTCTTGAGACTAGAATGAAATAAGTACATATTAGTTATGTAACAATAAGAATGGTGTTGATGATTTAGTTCTATAAAATGTCCTGTAATAAAGTAGTTTGTTTAAATGCTTAAATACAATATAATTATTATAAACAAGATATCTTTTAGAATATTCTAAACTTTTGTACGATGCTAATATTTGCTAATATTTACCTCTTATATACGTCACTTCTAAGTCATAACAATCTCGTACAATTCCATTAGATTTAGGCTTCGTTTCTAATAATAATGTGCATCCCACATTAAATTAGACTAGTATAGAAAAATTAGAATTTCTCGTACATACCAAAAT
This sequence comes from Nyctanthes arbor-tristis, assembly GCA_963692815.1. Taxonomy (NCBI): domain Eukaryota; kingdom Viridiplantae; phylum Streptophyta; class Magnoliopsida; order Lamiales; family Oleaceae; genus Nyctanthes; species Nyctanthes arbor-tristis. The sequence goes on from CAVNYN010270180.1 coordinate 15,542, forward strand.
TTGAAGAAACAACTTATTATTGCGCTTGAAATTTGCTTTTGCAAATCACTATGCACGTGACTTTTTCAATCCTTCATAATATCTAAATTAGAGTTCTCTTACAATCTTTTTCAATCCTTCATAAAATCTAAATTAGAGTTCCGTACACAATGGATTTAAAAGACCATTTCCATAGACAAGCAATTCAAAAGATTTAAGATCCCTTCCTCCGTAACCGGAGATTTAATGGTAGAATCATGTTGTTGTGCTTCTATATATTTCAATACCATTTTCTGTTTTTGGTTGTAAGAAAAATGATTTTTCGCTATCACACCGTTAAGAAATGGGTGTTCTTCACAAGTAATATATATTTAGGTTTAGAAATAGTAGCACTTGTAGAAATTAGTATGGGTGGATAAATTTCTTAAAAACCAACCCAACCCACCAAACCAACCCACTACGGATTGGGTTGGGTTGGTTCCTTAAAAAGAATGGATTGGGTTTGGATTTAATATCTCGGTTTTTATTTCTTACTGGTTTGGGCTGGGCTAGTTTTGTCAAAACCAAAATAAAACCAATTAGACCCATCAGCCAAAGCCCAAATACAATTCTTCAGACAAAGACACTAGAATCTATAAAATTTCACAAACGATTGTTCATTATCGATCTCCAATTTGCATCTTCAGCAATTTTTTTCCTCAATTGGCATCTTCATCGATCATTCATGACTTGAAGTTTGGAACTTCAAGATTTCACGTCTTGAAAATCACATGGCAGGATTTTAAGGTCGGTTTTATAGGAGGTGCAATACCTCAAATTCCACTGTCTGTGCTAAATTCTATCATTGCTGTTTGAAAATTGTTTGGTGATTTGTTTTCAGGCACGGAACTGTCTGTAACTAGAGTTTTTGTGAGTGTTGGAGTGATGAATTTGGTGGGCTGTTGGTTCAGGGCAATGCCGGTTTGCCATGGGGCCTGAGGACTAGCCGGGCAGTACCGGTTCGGGGAAAGAGTGGTTTATCAGTGGTATTCCTAGGATTGGGGAAATTACTGTTTGGATTGTTGTTTAGGAACTCTTTTGTGAGGATTTTGACTGTGTTTCCAATTGGGATTCTTGGAGTGCTATTGTTGTTTGCTGGAATAGAATTGGCCATGGCATCAAGGGATATGAATTCAAAGAAGAGTCCTTTGTGAGGTTGGTTTGTGCCGCTGTGTCACTGACACGTTCTAGTGCTGTATTGGGGTTCGTATGCGGGATCGTACTGTATTTGCTACTCAAATTGCGAGAGCTGGACTGTTCGGCTTTCCCCCCTTTTTTGGGTCGAGCTCCAAATTTGATGAAGAAGATGAAAACATTATCAATCCATGAGAGTTTCATGGAGAAAACCACATTGTAAATTTCTCTGTCTGTTTAATGTCTTTGTTTGATCTATTATGCTTGACTAGCTGGGCAGCGGTATAAGAAAAATGGGAATAAAACTAACGTATAGGATGGAATGGAGTAAAAAATAAAAAAAAAAGAGAGGAAAGTGAATAAAGAATTAAAAAAAAAGAGAGGAAAGAAAGAAAGGGGAAAAAGGGGCAATTTAACAAGTACAAAACATAAAATTACATATTACCAAAATCATGCACTTTTCCAAATATTTAAAAAATCAGGTTTTTATTTTCTTAAATCAGGATAGAGAGAGTGAGAGATCATCCGAAATTGATGTTGCCATATCAAGAATTCAGTTACAAAATATGTAAAAAAATGATTATATATATATATCTTTGGCAATGAGTTGTCATTTGAAAGGTACAAAAATCTTTGAGGAATTTGAAAGCAAGAATAATATATATTTAGTAATCATAGGCCAGAGGACAAACTAGAAACAGTATGTGCTTGTTTCTATCCTCATAATTTACCTTAATCGATTAGCTTTGGAAATTAGATACTCAAATTCGTGTTCGGTGTTATAGATGTGACTTCTGTTCAATTCATAATTTACCTTAATCGATTAGCTTTGGAAATTTCATACTCAAATTCGTGTTCGGTGTTATAGATGTGACTTTTGTTCAATTCATTTTCTTGAAAATAAAAAGAGATTTGGGATGAACATGTCTTATACCCATTCGATGATGCATCTACAATTTGCAACCCAAACTAATTGCCTTTTCATTTACTGTTCTTCAATCACCATAACCCGATCTTACTACTGTTATTTCCATCTCTGATTTGTTACCAAATTGAAGAATGAAATGTTCACTCCTGAGAGCATTACTAGAATTTGTTACCAAGTTTTTTTTTGGTGAATGTTACAAGGGGGTAGTAGGGGTGGGGATTTGAGCGGTGGGAAACTAACTAAGATGTCACCAGACTACACAAGTCTTGGCTAGATCACTAATTTTGAATTTTACTGTTTGGGTTTGTGGTTGTTACATGATGTTTGGTGGTGACATCTATGGTGACAACCTTAGTGATTATGGTGGCATGTCGTCTTGAAAAAAGTGGCGTGTGGTTTTGATGATCTTGATGTTTCAAAAATGTTTTGTTATAGTACAGTATGAAAGTCCAATTTTGAGCAAACAACAACACACTTGTGAGTTGTGGCCATGTAGATTTTCTTTAAAAGATTTTGTGCCTAATCATTTTATATTCTTTCACTTGTAAGGTTGTTAGTTGTTATTCTTTTTAGTAAAAGAGCTTAGGATTAGAATGTCACGAGCTACTATTGTTGCCAGCCAACTTGCCACAATGTTTCCTTGCTAATACTTACTTTTAGTATATCTCCTTATTATAGGTTTATTAAACTGGTGTGTGCTTCATTTGGTTTGTGCATGTTACTCTAACTTTTAGCTATTATTGGATTTTTGTAGTTTTTTATTATGTGTCTAATGTTCTTTGTTTAGTCATTCGTCACTTGTAAGAATTGTTCAAAAAATCTAGAAAACTTTTGGAAGTTGTGTAAATCCAATTTAATTTCTCTCTTAGTTTCTTCTAAATAATCTATGATGATAAAACTTGTGACATGTTACTGTGGTGTCCGCGACTATCTTTGCAGAGGTTGGTGGTGACTATATACTGTATTGTGGCTAGATCGGAACTGAGGTAGTAGAGAAAGGATGTTTGATATGGTCTTGCAGAGATGGTCTTTGTCCTCAAAAAATCACGGTGAAGAAGAACAGTATAAGATGGAAGAAAATAGGAAGGAGGCTTAATCTTAAGCAACAAGACATATAGTGTGATCACCTAGATTTTCAACTTCCTTTGTCATTTGTACATAACACTCTTGTCTTCGCTATAATTATATTGTTGTTAGGTTTGAAGAATGTGAAATTGCATGCAAAATTCTTGTAAACATTCCGAATTAATGGTGACTTGGTTTATGTTAGCAATTGTTATGTACTTATGTGACAATTTTTGATAAAAAATTATCTCGTTTACCTTATTATCCAGTTTATTTTGTGAAATTCATTATTTATGAAACTAATCGTGTGCAAAATTCATTATTTTGGAGTTCACTTACGTGAATTCAGTGGCACAATATTAATTGACACATACAAATGTGTTTGTTATTAAAAAAAAATGTAACAATAGACTCGATAGTTGAAATCATTTCCATGTTAGAATATTTTAAATTTCGAGTATTATAACAGAAAATGTTTTTCTTAAAAACATGAAAACTTTTAATTGTTAAGTTTAATGAAATAATTCCCGTTTACAAATTGGAATAAAAACCGTAGGAATTTGTGACAAATATATGGTAACATAACATGCATATAAGAACAAGAATTTAAAACAAACATTTAAGAAAAAGAATTTAAAAGGCAAATTTCGCATGATATGTTGCCCAAATTTATGTTAAATGAGTATCACCAATTTGATTAGGTGATTTTTAAATTTTCAAATTGACCAAAATTTAGGGATTTGGAAATATGTGATTAATGCCATCTAGCATTTTTTCCTCCCTCTCTCTCTCCATCCCTCATCTATCTATATATTATTTGTTTGTTTAGTTGCAATAAATGACTAAAGAAACCTGTTTATGCAATTGTCAAAAAATGGTCTGATTTGTGAAATATAAAACTGTAAATGCAGGGTACGCTATAATTTTCCCCAAAAAAAAGGTCTGGTTTCTTCCAATAAGTGGGTTGAGTTGGTTATTTAACATCTCAACCCAAATGAAAATGGGTTATGTTGGTTTTGAGCCAAAACCAACCCAACACAACCCATTGCTCACCCCTAATAAAAAGAAGAAGAGTTCTTTACATAAAAACCACTCTTTGTAATAATATTTAATTTAAAAAAATACCCCTATATTGAAAGTAACTGTAAAAATACCACTTTTTTATTTCAAAACTATCCTAAACCAATTTTAATTAAAATTCAATTATTTATTAATTATTATTTTTTATAAGTTATTATAATTATAATAATAATTACATAAATATAAGTTTTTTCAATAAAAAAATAGTATGTTTATGTATCGCCAACAACACTATCACCTCGGGACAACTATCAACACCGTCACGCCACAAACACAGTAACAATGTTACCATTCATAAAACAAATGTTACCATTCGGGGAAAATAGGTGTGTTTAGTAAATTTGTTAATAAAAAAATATGTGTGCTTAGTGTAGCTGACACCACTGCTTTAAAAAAACAATGGGATGGTAATAAACCTGAAAAATGGTAACAAAATGATAAAATATAGGGAAATAACAAAACGAGAATGGTAATATAGGAAAATAAAAAAAAATCAATTGGAAGATGGTAACAACCCGATCAAAGGTGACATGGGGGGAAAAGGGCAACTGGAATATAGTAACAACCCCGATAAATGGTAACAAAATGGGGGAAAATAGAAGAGATCAAATGACTAACTAGGATTTCAGCTGCAAAGTATGGAAATTCAAAAAATAAAAAAATTAATGAGGAAGACGTAGATTCAGTGGCCAGAAAATGTGCCGGCGGCGACATGCTGTTGCGGCGTCTGGACTGTAGTGAGGTGGTGATGGGGCGTATGGTGGGTGGTGGGGCTCCGCGGCGGCGGTTGTGGCGTTGATGGCGTGGCGGCGACGACGGTTGGTTTGGATGCAAATAGGGTTTTATATGTGTATATATATAGATGAAATCTAGGGTAGTAAATAAATATAAGCTAATAATAAAATTTAAAATAATAATACTTTAATTATTACAAAAAATGAAAAAAAAAAGAAAGAAAAAATAGAGTGGTATAAATGCAATCTAATAGAGCAAAGTAGCAATTTTTTTATGTGAGTGGTCCATAATTGTTATAAAAATAAAAAAAAAAGATGTGCAATCTTTAATTTCCTCTAGAAAGAATGAACAAGAGACGGTCTCAAGTTGACAATGGACATGCAAGAGAAGAGTTTGAATCAAATTAATGAAGGGAATTTCAAAACATGAAAATATTTTATGTTTAACAACAGAGTAGTCATGGAATGCAACAAATAGATAGCATTAGAAAATGCAAATGAATTGCAGGAAAATCCATGATTGAAAGTAGCAAGTAGAAAACTTCTTTACCAAATTAAATGAATTTGGCTTAGTAAACATGGAACCACTTCCAAAATATTTCCCAGAAAGGCACGCACAATCAGAATAGTCTATTGAATTATCATCAGGAAGAACACGACTAAGATCTCTCACAAAATGTTTTAATCATACAGTCCAAGTTCTCTAATTCAAAAGTAACAATATGGGAAGTGGGGAACTAGATTACAATAAACAAACACAATTTGCTATAATCTGGGCACATGACATAAATAATACATCAGACTACTTACCACCTTGAAAAGAAAATATCATGCTCAAATATCTTTTAAAAAAAGAAAAAAATCAATATATGAGTTGCATTCGAGAATTTTACTCTTGAAAGTTGAAACCTTATCCCCTCTAATTTATTCCATGAAACATGGATGACATTTTGTATGGTTGAAGTTTACTAATCTTTAAAGGTCTTGAATTGTAGGATAAATGAACGAGTCTTCGTCATATATGTGTATCTTTACACTTTGCTTTTGAAAGATATATTTTTTGTCTGCTTGGATTGGAGAAGAGGAATCACATTGACAAGAATAAGAAGGATTCAACCATGAAACAACTTTCACATTTAGATTGTGGTAACTTTTTCGTGATGAAATTCTAGATGCAAGGTTGTATTTAGTGATATCCAAGACCTAGACCCAGGGCAAATAAAGTGAAGAAAAAAAAAAATGTGGCAAAGGTTGGTGTTGACATGGGTATATTGTGTAGTTGATAGTTGAAGGATGAGAAAATAAACCCAAGGTAAAATTGGATATATCCATCAGAGTACACGGGGATGAGAAAAAGAGAGGAACAATGTGGAAGAGAAAAGAGCCAATATGCAAATCTAGCCATTACAGGAATTGCAAGGGTTTCAAGACTACTGGAGACCACATTATAAGAGGTCACAAGCTAAAAATCTAGCTCAAAAACTAAGCATTGAGTTCTTAATGGAAGGTATATTATCTACTTTAAAATTTCAAAAGCAATAGAAAATTCAAAGTCAATGCCAAAATTAGAGAAGAATTTTGGACATGACAAAAAACTTAACATTTATCATTTACATAAGACATGCAAGATACATGCTTATTACTAGTCTCTAATAATTGAAAAAATGTAACTAAAAAAATTAGCAATTTAGCTTGGTATTAATGTAACAAACAATAATGGTAAAAATGTTACTAGTCTCTACACATGCTCTTAATCTTCTCATGCTCGGAGAACAGTGTTGGAAGCTTATTTCCAATTCTAACGCTCTGGTCACATACTCAAAGCTAGATATTATACGCGGGTATTTCTTGGATATTTGGGATACAATCCAACCTGAACATAGAAGAGCATATGGCACTCTAGAGTGGTATTGGAGAAAGGTTGTAGGTGGAGAGTTAGAGATGGGCGTAGTATAAAAGTTTGGAAAGATGCATGGCTATGGGAAAGACCTCATTTTCGACAGGAGATGCCTGAGGATCCAGAATTAGAGAATTTAATAGTGAAAGATTTACCAGCTCCAAATTGCAAGGAATGGGCTAGAGAAGTGATCCATTAGATATTCAGTGACAGTGACGCTGAAATTATTTTTGCCTGTCCTGACTTTTTATGAGACATTGACTAAACTTTTGACGCTTGAGAGTTGCAATATATTTAAAACTCATATAATTCAAACGCTAACCTTTTGAAGTGTAGTAGTAAGGTTGTGTTCATGGAAAGTGAGTAGCAATGTTGGTGGTAAGGTGTAAATAAGTATGTGAATCTTCTAAACAAACCATGTTTAAAAGAACCACAAGAATTTAAGGTTTAAATATACATAAATTTTGATGGTTTCAAGAAATTTTCATAGTAGATTTTTTTAGCAAATATTCTGGTACAATAGGGGTAGGTGGACATGTTAGAGAAGGAGATGAAGGTTATTTTCCTTTTTCTTTTTTATTTGCTTTTAAAAAAATTTTTTTTTGGTGTTTATTTGAACAAGGGTATAAAGGTCATTTTGGGAATATTTAATGGTGTAATCGAATACAAACCGCATAAGGACTTTATGTGCTAATTTATGAAAGTTTAGAAACCAACATGCTGGAGAGAAAGAATGGAGATCCAGGGAAAAACGTTTGGGGACCATATGTGCAATTTTACCCAAAAAGAGAAAGGAAAAACTATGCATTCAATGCTTTCTGTAGCATTTTACAACTGTAGCTGCTGCCCAGATGCTTCGCAAACGTTTTTTCTGCACAAAAAATTTTTCGGCAGCCATCGACCACCACCGGGGCCGTCGCCGGCAATGGCCAATTAAGCAAGTAACAAAGTCCAATTTCTCGGAGGCTTTAGCAGAAATCAAGACTCACATATCCAACTCCGATTTCATAGCTGTGTCGTTGCAGCAAACTGGTGCTTACTCTGCCCCATGGCAAAGGATTCTCCCCATTGACACCCCCGACACAGCTTATCTCAAGGCCAAACGCGCCGCCGAGCGATTTCAGGTTTTCCAG